>JAMXBD010003811.1:0-101158 GCA_024138025.1 Combretum micranthum
CCCTATGTCTAGGTGAAACACGCAAATTTATCATTCATGTAAGATCTATCCTATTAGTTGAAATCTCTTTCTAACTAATAAGAATCAAACAAGCAATAATCCTGGCCAGAAAATTATCACAAGACAATTAAATCACATGAATGAATTCAAGATCAAAACTTTTCATCAATTGATAACAATTCAGAACATGAGTTAAGGTTTCACAAAACCTAGGGCATACAAATCTACCCTTCCATATGATAAACAATAAGAACAATAGATCTAGAAGAGTTTAAATGAATCATAATAACAAAACCCCCCTTGAAACAATTGTTGTGATTCCGGATGGTTGTGCCGTCAATTCTCCTTGAAAAGCTCTCCAAAAGACGAACTTAGGGTTAGAAAATGATATATGACTCTCTCTCCCTTTTCAAACAATGAAAGGAGGCTGTATTTATACAAAATTGCACATACACGGGTACTCTACACGACTCGTGTAGTTCGGGGCGTGTACAACATAATTCCAGCGCATTTTCCTTTGATGTCATGTGTACACTACTCATCCTATACTACCCGTGTATCCTGAGTCGTGTACATTGAAAAAGCTGATTTTTCTTCAAGTTTATCCTCCAAATCTACACAGTAGTGTATAATTAGTATGTATGACCAGTAACTTCATCTAGGCTCCATAATCCTTCAATAACTTGGTTTCTTCATGATGAATCTCTTAAAAAGCTTCATTATTCCATAATCATCCCTGAAACAAGTAATTAACCCAATAAAAGTTCTTTCCTTTAATGACTTACTTAAATAGCATATAAAATATGCTCAATAATGCACAAATAATGAGGGTCTTAAAACACTTATCACAAAGCAAGTGTCCAAGGTATGACAAAGCTAATGCCAAGGCTCGAGAAGCTCAAGAATACTAAACTAGTGGTTGAAGGGTTGGTCAAGGCCTAAACAAGTCAAGAGATCAAGGCTTGACATGGTTAAATTTGAAGCGCAACAAGATAGAGAAGAGATCAGACTTGTCGTGGGTCACATCAAAGGCTCAACATGTTAAAGTTTAGGCTGCGATAGTTCAAAATTTGAGACTTGAAAAGGTGCATATGTGAAAGACTATCAGGGGAAAAAGTTTGGGAACGACAAGTGAGGCGCGACAACTGTTTTGAGCCACGACACTTAAAGTCTGAAGCTAATGTAGCAAAAAAAGAGCTGTTGAAGCGCATTTAATGTTTGGCATATTATAAACGTTGTGTCTAATGAATTTTTGAATTTCAAAGGCTATTTATATACAAAGTCCAGAAAACCAACGTGTAAAGAATGAAGTGCCAAAATAATTTACGAACTCTTTATTGCAATCAAACAAAACTTTTATTTTCTTGTTCTTTTGTACATTAAAATTTGCAAATATTTGTATAGAGATAAAAACACTTTAGAGTTATGCTTTTATTTTTGCTATCTATCTGAGGGCATTCCAGAGAGAGAAAGGAAATAGTTCATTTTCTTTATGCTGTAAACTGTTGTATTGCTCCACTTAAGCATCAATTTGAGCTAAATAAAAGTGACGGTGAAGATCTCGATTTGAAAAAGGAAATAGTTTATTTCCTTTATGTAATTTTTGTCATTTTTGCAAAAATAAAAACAAGAATTTTCATTTATAGTAATTTACATATTAAAAATTTGACTTTAATCGCCATGCAATTTTTGTGATTTTTGCAAAATACCAAAACATTCTATTTATAATAAATCATTATGTTAAAGATGCAATTTTACTTTCTATTTATAGCAAATAATATGTACTAAAGTTTCATAATTGTATATTAAATATATGATTACTTTATTAAAAATAAAACTGTACATCTTTAGATGCTACCTTGCAATGATATATAGATAATTAAAATTATATAATTTATAAATAAGTAATTTTATTTTGTAGAATCGGTAAAATTGTCTTAAGCCATTCCAATATTATAAAAACCGGTCGAAACGTCCTGTTCCTGCACTTTAATAATATATGACGCAGTTGCTTTTAAGTGTAAGCTGTAAGCCTAAGGCACCTTAAATAACCATTGACTTTGCATTTCTGTAGTTAGCATCTTATTAAACCTCAATGTCAACATTGTATCAACCAAAACCAACCCCACTCATGATCATGCCCATATTGGTCCTCGCCAATCTTCTTTTTTTTCTTCTCTCCCCCTGCCAAACAAAACCACAGCACAAGTTTGCCCTACCGCGACATGTGGTATCAACACCATACCTATCCGTTTTCCTTTCTGGATAGAAAGCTGGCAACCCGAAAGCTGCGGCTATCTAGGTTTCAACTTAAGTTGCAGCAGCTCCGGTGGAACGGTTTTGAAGCTTCCTAATTCAGGGGAATTTTTCGTCCGTAGAATCAACTATTTAGCACAGAATATAGAGCTCTATGACCCCCAAGGCTGCCTTGCTAGCCGACTCCTCGAATTGAATCTTTCTGGGTCACCATTTTTCCTGATTATTCCGTGGAATACGCATTCCTGGACTGTCCAGGAATTTTACTTCAGAATTTGCAATTCCTTGCCTTGGCAATAGTACAAACACGGTCATAGCTACTTCTAGCAAAGTTTACGCGAAGTCGGTTTCTGGGGTATGTAATGTTAGGGTTACTTTGGCAATACCAGTGTATTGGCCAGGAGCTTCTTATTCAAATGATCTCAACAGGGTGGTCTTCAGCTGAAATGGTTTTCACCAAATTGTTTCGACTGCGAAGCAAATGGCGATTTAGTGGCTACAACTACAAGAGCAACACCAGTAAAGAGATTGGCTGTTTCCCTGACCCTAATGAAGGTGATCTTTCTATACACCCTCTTTATCATATCGATATTCATATCCCATCTATTGCATCATGTTAACTATCGAAACAAGCTTCATAATATCGGGTTACTTGAGATTAAGAATGTCTTTAGTCTTTCCTTTGACACAGATCATGTATGTGGTTGTTGGTGCTATCTTGACAAAGTCAGGTATTCTTCGGGGAAAGTCCATTACGCAATCACGTAATAAAATTCAATTAATTTTTTCTGTCTTTTTTATTACCGACATCACAGAAAATATGTCATCTCTCTAAAAATATTTAACCATACATTATAAATGATATTAATATTATAACTAACTCAAGATTTTATTCAATTTAACCATAAAGAAAAAGAAGTCAAATGACTTAATTAAAACATCCCGAAATTAATTGAATTTAATACGAATATAAACAGCTCTCTCAACTATCATACAATAGAGAGAATACTGGCAAAATAAATAAATAAATAAATAATAACAATTTATTTGAATAGATGGATACGCAATGCTGATTAACACTAATTGGTCTACAGGACGAGGTAAGTATGTGGGGACGTGGGCAATTAAAACATGTGCTTCAAGGTGTTTTTTGTTTTTTTTGTATTGATTTGTCAAATATTAAACCCGGATTGCACAAAGATAATTGGTTTATTTATTTTATCCGATTGTAGAAGTTGCTGATAAATGATGAATCTCACATAAGCAATGAAAAAATAATACCTATATTATTTAAACAAGAGATACCTATTTTAGTATCTTTTGTCTTTATATTTATTTTATTATTACAAAATCTATAATATTTTTTTTAATAATAACCTTTGTCTCTACATAATCTATAATTAAAAAAAAAAAATACTCGTTAAAGAAAAAAACGTGTCTTATATAAAGCATTCTTTATTAAACGAAAATATACATAGGTTTTTACAATTAACATTTTGATATTTTATATTAAAAGATTTAAATTTCTTTTGCAATAGGTTATTTTATATATCCATAACCTTATCCTTAAAAATTAGCCTTTAAACTCCGTGTGCTTTCTTTAGAAAAAAAAAAATAGAAAAAAGTCCATATATTCTAAAACTGGCTTAACATCCCTAAATAACCCTAATCCAGGGATAATGACTAACCAAGATAGATTGGGTCTAAGCAGTCTATAACAGAATTTTATCATATTAACAAAAGAATTACTGATGCTTGGAATTTCGTTCTCTCTCTACCTCTCCTCCGATCCCTTCCCGTAATCTTATCCGACGAACTTTAAGAGCAGTAGCCCCTTGCTGGCCATCCCCTGCCCGTCTACACTTAACCATTGTCTTTTCCATTTTTAATTTGTTTTTTTTTTCTTTCTTTTTCACTTTTCCATCCTCAATAACCCAACAAACTCACATCGAATTCATGGTGGAGCACATCGAGCTTCATGGTCTTGCATCTACTTCATACATCTTCAACAAGCTTGCCAGGGAAGCTTTTCCTTTTTTCGTCTTTGTTTAGTTTCTAATATCCACCTTTATTCAGTGTTTGGAATAGGTGGAAAGGTAGTCAAACTAAAGGTAAGTGAAATAAATGAAATGAGTAACAAAAAAAGAAAGAAATGAAATGATTGTGTGCGTTTAAGTAAATTTGTATGGATGAAAATTAAGGATGCTGAGGCAAATGAAAATTATCTCCAAAATTTGGATAAAAGTAAGGGCGATAAAGAAAAATTATTTTGTAATTATTTAATTATCATTAAAACTAAAAGAGAAAAATCAATTGAAAAAGTAACTAGATTATCTTGTTATTTTTATTTAATAATATTTCCACTCATTTCATTTAATTGCATATTTTATATCTAAAAAAGTATAAAAATTTCTTCTTATTTTCTTCCATTAGCTTTCTGTACTTTTTTATCCTTCAAAAATTTGCCAAACATGGTGTTAATTTTAGCCAATTAAGTGAACCCTTCTTTATTCTCTTGGTATAATTATTTTTTTATCAAAATATTATTTCTATCCATATTTGTTATGAGAAATGGGGCTTTTCCTCTTTAGGTCTACAACCCCATCTCGTTAGATTATTATTATTATTACATCATTGAATGGTGATTGAATAAACTTAATGTGACCAATTTTTTTTTTTTTTCATTTGTTAGGTATACATCTTTTTGTTAGTGTGTTTGTATATATAAATTAAAAGGAAAAAAAAAAACTAAAAGATCAAAATATAAGTACTTATAGATCCCCAATTAAAATTAAATATTCAATAAATGTCTATAAATTAAACTTATTTATCCATTATTTTATTTATTTTATAAAACTACAAATTAATATTTTTTATACATAAAATATATTCTTTAAACCTTTTCACTTAAAAGTATATAAATTTTTGTATTCCAATTCTTATTTCACTAGAAAAACAAATCAAATACAATGCAATAAGGAATAAAAATAAGATAAGAAAAAAGATAAAGTAATTCAAAGAGACTTAAATAAAAAATGATAAGGAGAAAAACAATCAAACTATCTATCTAAGTCCACGTTCAAAGCCATCTGCCAAGCTCGACATCACCAATGCTTCCTAAAAGGTCTCCACACATCCTTTTCTATTGATTCTCAAGTGTGATCTTCAAACCATGAAATGCACGAGTTTGATATACTCGAATAAGTTAAAAGTCCAAGTTACTAGTTTTGGCTCATAAGCCACAAGTGCATTGGACTCTTTCAAAAATGTAAACCGAAAAAAACAAAAATGTTGTAGAAAAAACAGAAAAAAAGTGAAGTTATTTCTATGTTTGTTGACTCAATTAATACTTTGCATTGCCCTATGTAGTAAGTAAAGTTATTTAGTTAAAAAAATAAAGGTAAATTGTAGATGCACTTTCCAAACCATTGATTGAATGTGGATACATCCCCTAAGTTACGAAGTATATCTTTCTAAAACTTATAAAATACATGCATACACTCCAAAAACAAAATAATTTTTTGTGTAAGCTCTTTACTGAAAAAAAAAAAACTACTCAAATAAGGTTAAATTAAAACTAATTACCAACATACAATATAAATCGTGATTTATAAGCGAGATATGAAAATAAATATTATGTGTTCAAGCATCACATCTTGTTAATGCAATACAATGTATATTGCAATTATAAAATGCGATATATGTGCCAAATGGATAGAGAGGGATGTGACATTAAGAAGTGTTATTTCCCAGTTGAACTATCAACTCTGATACCACTTGGGTCTTTTATCTTATAAACCCCTAACATAAGTCTCATATTTCCCATGTGAGATTTTTCTAACCTCACATTTGCACGTTAATAAATCTCCCCCTCAAGTTGAGTCTGCCAATGGGCTTAGGTATTACTTCCCCTTAACTGTAAATCTCATGATCTTATCAAATTTCGTCTTGTCCTAGCAAGAAGAAAGAGAGAGAGAATAGACAAAAGAGAAGGACATGAAGGAGAAGGGATGTGATAGAATCTAGAGGGAGGGACAAGGTAAGAGAGAGAAGGGAGAGGGATAGAAGATAGGGAAATTAAGTAGATGGGACAGCAAAGGACAAAAGAGGGGGGGGGGGGTGGGGGGATTGAGTGAGAAAGAGGTAAAGAGGAAACAGAAGAGAGAGAGAAAATTTAGAGCATATCGCAATTTATAGTCACGATTTTCATGATATTATTGGTATCATGTTCCAATTATGTGGTAAAACGATCATACTCAAAATTGATATCAAAGAATTACTTACGATTTCTGTATAAATTTCAATATCTTGTTTTACAAAAGCGATTTTATAATAGGATTTTGGTAATTAATTTCGTCCAGTTTGTATATCAATAATTTTTTGTATAACAATGGACAGATGTTTGGATCCCTCCAAAAACATTGCTAAAGCCTTGAAACAACGAGATATACATATACATGTATATGCATATCTTTTAGATACCTTTTATGAGATATTTATATGTTTATTGATCCGATGTAAACTTATAATACAAATATCAATTACATAAAAATAATCATGTAATTTTGCTTTTTAGGTATGTCACATGTTGAACATGCAATTTTACATTTCTATGAATGGCATATGTCTAATATGTCATTTTGCCTTTCTATGTATGTAGCATATACAACATGCAACATCTTTAATTTTACGGGAAATTGAAAATTATCCTCTAAATTTTTACTAGGTGTAGATTTACCCCTTAAATTTTCAAAGTAAGCCTTTTGACCCTTTTAATTTTTAAAAAATGGCATAATTAAGTACACTTAACATTTTCCGTTAAACAAAAATGGGGAAGTTGCAAAATACCTCCCTCCCACCGAACTTCACATATGTGCAAATTCATTCCCAAAATTTTTATTTATGTGTGGATTTACTCCCTTAGATTCATGGAAATATTTACTATTCTTAACTATACTATTTTGAAAGTTTAAGGAATCAAAAGACTCAAGTTGAAGAGGTAAATTCGTATCTTAGTAAAAATTCAGGGGAAAATTCCCTTTTATTTTAAGTAAATTGATTTTGCGATTGTATTTATGTGATTATTGTTGTGATTTCCATTGATGTAATTTTATTTTGTAGAATTAGTAGATATCTGTTACATCTTTACTAAATTCTTTCATGGTACCTCTGTTTGAAATCATTGAATCATTTGATGTTTCATTTTCATTTAATTTGATCAAAATCCAATGTTTAAATTGCTTTATTTCATCACATCAAATTTAAATAGATATATTTGAACCAAGAATTACACTACTTGGAAGAAAATTTAATAAAAATTAAAAACTCAAAAATTAAAAACCTATGAAGGTTGTCATATGTGCCACATCTTAAGAGATACCCTAAACGTGACAACCTACCATACTTATCATAAAAGCGTAGGAATAACTACTTTAGTCATACAAAAGCTTCCATACCATGCACAAGGTGTGCTCACAAATTAACTTATATGCGCAATTTTAGAAGGTAACATATGCACAGACATGATAACTAAACATTATGTAACTTAACATCAAAGTTACATAGTCCTAGGGAATATCCCCCTAAATCCATTAATGATACAAATATTAAATTCATCCTTGAGAGTTCCCAAATATTAAAGAGCACTACAACTATGACAACAAGATTTATAAGGGTTTCAATTTTCCTTCTTCCCCAACTTCCTCGAAAGTCCCCAAAAGTTCCACTAGGAATTACCTTAGGCATCAAGGTCCTGACGTATACCCAAAGATATTCTTGTTTCAAAGTAATCTATAGGGTACTTACAACATGCTTAGTGAGATATTTTTCATCATTCGTACCAATAGCCACAACAAACAAGTTCGTTGATTAAAGTATATGCTATGCTCATGTAACAAACACATGAAACAAACATATATAGTTATCTAGAAACCATACATAGAACATGATGGAGATCAAATGGCATCAAGGGAAGATTAAGACCTTCTCAAAATGTTGAAGCTTCAAGTAACAACGTTGCATGTTTCAAGTCCTATACCGCTAGAAAGCTGTGACCTTAGAGCTTCTACGCTGCCGATCTTTAGTTGAAAGCCGCTAGCCTTGGTTTGTGAGCCACCATCCTTGGACAACAAATACACATGACGTTCATTTAGACTTAGGGTTGTTTCTGTTCGAATTTTATTTTTTTTCTTTATTTTATTGCTTAGTTTTGAGGCTAATTAGTCTATATAAACCTATTGATGTAACTTTTTAGGACAATCTTTGATCAATTGAAATTTGAGAGTTAATTTCTCTTTGGTTCTTAAAAAAACTCTTTGAACTTAATGGCTTATCCGTGGTATTTATCAAGACTTATCAATTAGATTTCCATCACTAAGTGTAGCGTCCTACTTTATAACAACGCTCTTGCTTTGCTAAGCAACGAATGATTCTTCCATTTGTTCTTAAGACGATCTTGGTTTAATTTCCAATTTAGGTATCAAGTTTCATCACAAGTTAGCGTGGTCCGTATCCTTTAGGATAAAAAAAAAAGGTTTTCTAAGAATCTATAATCCAGTTTGATTAGAGAGAGGTATATCAAAACCTTAACTCAATCGTTTATATCCTTAATTTTCTTTTGTTAGTTTTGATTTGTCTCATCTTGTTGATTGTAATTTGTTAGGTGTTAGTTTTGGTATCTTTGTTATAAAAAAAAAAAAATCATGAGTTTGGGGTTTATTAAGGTTTGATCAATTTCTGTGGAAGGGTTTGATTTTAGTGGTATAAGCAAGATGGTGAGTCCAGCATTGTGAAAAGCTAAATTTGAGTGAAATACGAGTGATTTCACATCTGTTGAGTGTAAACGTGAGGGAGTATCTAAGGACTCACCCAGTGTTTTAGTTTTATCACTTTTGCAGGTTTAAAATCATGAGTAGTAGTAGAGTAATAATGATCTTGATATGAAGTTGTTTATGAAGGTGCTTAAGATCAATTGAGCATCTAAATAGAGGTTAGATAACCTTGAATCACCATGTAAGCCCAAATTCTCTATAAGGCGTATGGATGATGAGGAGGAGGAGGATGAGGAGTTTGATTTTAATGTGAGTAATACTTGGAAAGGCAAAAGGAATGCCTAAAAACATGACAAAAATTTAGGTAGAATCAAGATGGAGATACCTCCTTTTCAAGGAAAGAATGATCCGAATCACACATAGAGTGGGAGAGAAACGTGAGCATGTGTTTAATTGCTAATATTCTGAGGAGAAAAAGATTAAATTGGCAGCAATTGATTTACAGATTATGTTACTATTTGGTGGCATCAATTGGTGCTTAACAGGCTAGGTATGGTGAAAGACCTATTCCGTCATGGGGGGAGATGAAGGTTGTGATGCGCAAGAGGTTTATTCCCAGTGACTATTATAGAGACTTGCGCAAAAATTGCAAGTGTTGACACAAGTCTCCATGAGTGTAGAGGATTGCTATAAGAAAGTGGAAATAGTCATGATTAGAGCTAAGATGGAGGAAGACCAAGACACTACTATAGACAGATTCATTAGTGGATTGAATAAAGAGATTACTAATGTGGTGGATTTTCAGCATTATGTGGAGATAGAGGAATTGCTACATAAGGCTATCAAAGTGGAAAAGCAATTAAAGTCTAGGAGCAATTCAAAGTATGGTTCAACTTCTAGTTCCTCATGAAAATCATATTAGAAGAATCACAAAGTAGTTTCAAAATGAAAAGAGGATACGAAGGCCAAGAATTATATTGTTGATTCTAAAGGTAACATTGAAAAACTCCCTTTTAGATCAAGTGACATTAAATGTTTTAAGTGTCAAGGACATGGGCATATTGCTTCTCAATGTCCAAATAAAATGTCCATGGTTATCTTGGATAATGATGACATAAAGAGTATCGGTTCAAGTGATGATGAGATGCCACCGTTGGAGGATTGTAGTAATAGGGATGTTGAAGAACCCGTGAGCGAAGAGTTTCTGATCACTAGGCAAACTCTTAACATTTAGCCTAAGGATGACGGTGATGAGGTCCAGCAAGAACACATCTTCCATACTAGATGCTATGTGAACAATAAGGTATGTAGCATGATTATTTATAGTGGTAGCTGCACAAACATTGCTAGTTCTTTAAAGGTTGAAAAGCTACATTTATCTACACTAAAGCATCCTAGTCCATATAAGCTACAATAGTTGAATGAATAGAGAAGTTAAGGTTACAAAGCAAGTGTTAGTTGTTTTTCCATTGGTAGCTATAAGGATGAAGTTTTATGTGATGTGACGCTATGCATGTGGGTCATGTTTTGTTGGGGATACCATGGCAATATGATAAGGAGGATTATGATGGTTTTTCACAACATTTATTCATTTATCATGAATGGTAGAAGTGTGAAGCTTTCACCTTTAACTCCAGGTTAGATTTATGAGATCAAAAGCACTAAGGAGGCTCATGATCAATAAAGAAAAAGTGAGGCTAAGTGCAATAATGATCGAAAGAGTGCAAGTGTGAGAGAAAATAAGAGAGTTAAGTTTTTGTTGTAAAAAGTGAGATTAAGAGTTATGTCGCAAGGAAGCAACTATTGTACAAGGATGATTATTTTTCAACTAACAATTTAACTCTTCTTTTCCTAATGAAGTTATTTCATTATTAGAGTGTAAAGATTGTTTCCCCAGAAATTCCATACAAATTACCTCCTTTAAGAGAATTGCTTCCATTACCCATTGCTGAACGTGTCAGTTAAATTAAAAAAAAGGCAAATTAGTTTAGCAACATGCAAAGCAAGCCAATAAAGAGCACAAGGAAATTGTATTTGAACCAGATGATTGGGTGCTATACATAAGGAGAGATTTCCACAACAGTGGCGTTCTAAATTGCATCCAAGAGGAGATGGTCAATTCCAATCGATTGCAAAGAAGACGTTGATTTAAGGATGAATCCTTTCAAAGAAGGAGGGAATGATAGAGATTAGATGACATCAACGTAGAAGATCAAGACCTTTTCAAAATGCTGAAGCTTCAAGTAACAACATTGCATGTTTCAAGTCCTACATCGATGGAAAGCCACTGGCCTTGGAGCATTTATGCCACCGACCTTTGGTTGAAAGCCATCGACCCTAGTTTATGAGCTACCGGCCTTGGACAACAAATACATAGCCGGCATTCATTTAGACTTAGGGTTGTTTCTAGTTCGAATTTTACTTGTTTTCTTTATTTTATTACTTATTTTTTAAGCTAATTAGTCTATATGTACCTATTGATGTAACTTTTCAAAAAATCTTGATCAATCGAAATTTGAGAGTTAATTTCTCTTTGGTTCTTAAAAGAACTCTTTGAACTTATCGGTTATCCTGGCGTTCATCAAGACTTATCAATGGCATTTCCATCGCTATTTAGCGTTCTCCTTTATACTAAGGTTCTTACTTTGCTAAGCAAGGGTCATGGTTTTTCCATTCGTTCTTAAGATGATCTTGGGTTAATTTCCAATTTAGATATTGAGTTTCATCACAGGTTGGCATGGTTCATATTAGAATGGATTTATGCCACCTCATGATAAGAGTTAAGGAATGCCTTATAGATCTCTGCGACCTCTACTACTAGTGCCCAAGCACCTACCCAAACAATTGGTACAATTCGACTCCTCCATGAAGCCATATTCCCTAAACGATTTAATTTCTCATGTTTAAAGCAGGATTGCGTTGAAAGTTGGCAATCCCAGATTCACTCGTAGGAGTAGTAGCCCTTTAGAATGTGACTCGATGATGCAATGCATGTCTATTTCATTTACGAGTCGAATAGGATTACGATTCATTTATAGGGTGTTTAAGCAACTCATCACACACACAATGATCACAATTAAAATAATCACCACATATAAACAAGCATAACAATGGTTTCGATATGCTTAACATTCTTTATCACACAAACAGTATAAACGCATGAAACCCATATATATCTATTTTTATCTTTTTCTTAACATGCTAGTGTAACTACTTTTACAAGCAAAAATAAGATAATGAAATTATAAGGAAAAACCCACTTGTCCGTAATGCATATTTAGTAGAAGTGATCTTTGGGAAATGTGGTTTCGGGATCCTCATCTCCTGAACAAGGAAGAATTTAAAATGAGTTTTTGGAAATTCATTTAAAATTCTGATTCTATGGTTTCTATTCTTGCTATATTTTTTGGTTTAGACCTTAAAATGACCATATCTAAGTCATTTTAAGCCCGATTTTTGTGTATAAGTAGTCATTTTCTATCTATTTCAAATGTTTACCTATTTTTAAGGTTATATTAATTATATGAGGTCCTTAAGGCTTTGGTCAATATGGATCATATTACTCCTCTTCATGTTCTAACTCGTTTCAATGTGTTTCTAATGTCTACACTCTATGTAATGTTTCCTAGTATTCTTATTCGTATTCCTATATGTAATGTTGACAAAATATAAAAAAATAAATTATTAAATACTCATGGTTTTAGTGATGTGACTAAATAATCTTCTTAAAGAGGGTTTAAAGTGAAGTCAAAATAAATCAAAGTAAATAGAATGAGTATCAATACCTTTTGGTGTGATTTACATCATAACACCTTTTTAAAACAAGTAAATCAAATGGAAAAAAATGAGGTCTTATTCCTATTCTTATATGTAAATGTTGATAAAATATAAAAAATAAATGATTAAATACTCATGGTTTTGGTGATGTGACTAAATAATCTTCTTAAAGAGAGTTTAAAGTGAAGTTAAAACAAATCAAAGTAAATAGAATAAGTATCAATATCTTTTGGTGTGATTTACGTCACAACTCCTTTTTAAAACAAGTAAATTAAATGGAAAAAATGAGGTTTCCCTACCTTAAGATGTTGGCATTTCTAAGGAAAATTAGGTAACAATTTTAAAATATTGTATTCGAGTATTTTTGTGAAAGAAAATTCTATGTTTTATACCTTCATTTGTTTTTTATCTAATTTTTTTATATTACTGAGAAAATGTAGTGTAAATTTTTATTTTGTTTAATCACTTTTGAAACATCGAAACCGAGTATTTTTAAACTTTTCTTTTACTAGAAATGATCCTTCATGTAATTTTTGAAAAGATTTTACATAACAAAAAATTGTCACAATAGAAAGGTTCAAAGCAACTTGAACTTTCTATCTTGCGCTAGGCCTTCTAAAACATGTAATGAACATTATGATGATTTCATGATCATCACCTTTTTTTTCTTTTATTTTAGAGACTTTAGCCATCATAGCACCACAAGTTTAAAATTATAATATAATCATTAATAATATCACCATGAACATATTATGTGCATGAAAAAATAAAATAGTCTCTTGACCAACGAAACTTAAATATGAAATATAAAATAACATAAAAGAAAATGGAAGTCTTAAATTTAGGATGAGGCTTCTAAGACTTGGAGACTTTGAAATAGACAAGTCTCACTAGACTTGAGTATAGACAAGTCTAAGACTAGAATTTAGGACTAGTCTTCTCTTTTTAAGACTTGAAAGGACAAGTCTTCGAGACTTTGATTTAGGATAAGTCTCTTGAACATTAAATAAAAAAAACATGAAAGTAACTAAATTGTAATGTTAGATTAGAAAAGTTAGATTAATGAGCTTTATGCTCTAGTTGATATACTTATACATATAAGATGTTAGGTTAGTAAACATAAAGTAAATGCTTGGCTTACAAACATAAACACAATGTAACAAGAAACAAGAATATTGCCATGCATTCCATCCCTAGCATCATGCATCATGCATCATAGGGATATTTCCATGGAAATGGCACTACGACATATACATAAGAACATAAACATATTAGTAAGGTACATGGAGGGTTGATTACCTAAACAAATAAATGATCAAGTGTGTTCGTGTAAGAGATTAAGAGAGAGTCGAGAGATAGAAAAGAGAAGGAGGGAGGCAAGTTTGGATAGAAATGGTAGAAAATTTTGAGAGAGTTTTGAGCGTTTGAGAATATAAATAAAGTGTTAAAAGTGAAGGATATAATGGTATTTATAGAAGGAGAGGTGAAGTGAGTGGGGGGGGGGGGGGGGGGTGGGGTGGTGTGTGTGTGGTGGGTTGGTTGGTGGTAGTTAAGAGGAAGAAGAGGAGAGAGAAAAGAGAGAGAAGAAAAGAATGAGAAAATGTGGATTTCATATTTGCATGTGAAAGATAAAAATATAGGGTATAGGTTTGCATAATATGCTTGAATAGTGACATAAAGTAAATTGATGTGAATAGTAATGAATAGTAGTAAATAGTATTGAATAGTGATATAAAAATGATAATTATTTAACCAATAGAGATTTGAATGCACACATGTTTGGTTTAAAATTTTGACTCGATAATTAGTACTATAATATCGAAATTATTTTATATTATTTTATTATTAAATATTATTTAAATATATTATCTCAATTTACGTGTTAGTGATCAGTAGATGAATTGTGTAACACCCTAAACTAAGCATTACAACCCGCCACGTGTCCTCTCTTGAAAGGCACATGCAAATGCTATAAATATCTAAACCAAGAAATATTATATCACACAACTCCTAACTCATATAAAATACTCAATATGAAAATCCAAATAATATAATTTCAATAACTTCTATGTTGGCATAAACCAAGCCAACTATAAAAATCCTCACAAGAAACATAAAACTAATAACTTATAAAATCTTTCCAATTGGAAATCTAAAAAATAATCTAATACTCAATACATTAGTAAAACTTTACTCTACCGTCTACATATCAGCTGGATAATCGGTCCACTATCGTCCTCCTAAGGCTTTACAATATATCAAAGCCAAATAAAACACATTATCTGTCTTCACTTGTTCCTGAAAAATAAAAAGAATGAGCACAAAGGCCCAGTACATCCAAACTAAAAACACAAGCGTATGATCATACATCAAACAGTTCACACACGACTTAATATCTAATGCAGCAAGCACTAATTATTATATTTTTATTAATCTAACATACAACACAGTTTAAGATCATCCGCTACTAATCTCAAACTTGGAGTAACTAAGACTCCTTAAAAACAAGCAGTATAGGAAAATAAGTAATATAATACATATATGGTGTTGGGAATCTCCCATACACCCGGGTGTCGTACTCGCATTACTCCTAAACTACCAGAATCATCTCTATGCACGAGTCCATTCGGGACAATCTCACATATAGATCATCAGGTTGCCAACGTTAGTATCACACTTGGCATGGTCTTTACTAATCGCAGCCACTCACAACCAACACTGGATTCAATTATAGTCAGATATAATTAGGTCAGATTTATAACTAATCCTACAAGCACAAACAAATAAGCATGGTAAGGATGTACATATTTCCACTTAAGAAATCGAAATCCTATTCTCAAATAAACACCTGAACAAAGAATCATCCGTTCCACTAATCAATTTACAACATTGATATAAAATAAGAAATATAAACCCCAAACCCTAATTCATCAATCTAGAATCTCCAACACACCTTTCTCCTATGAACCCATAGAATCACCATATCTCCAATCAACACCACGAAATAATGAAACCCTAATTCTCAAGATTACCTGTTTATCATTGTTCATACATTCACAAATCGTTCTCAACAACAAATATGATTCAAATTCTCCTAACAACTTAAGATCTATGAATTATAGTTCCGGATTGAGTCTTACCTTCTTCAATTGATTGTAGATTTGAAATCCCCAATTTCTACACTTAGGGTTTTCCTTCAATTTCCACCAACGATCAATTCCCTTCACCAATCAACAACAAAATCTTAGAAAGAAAACATCATAGAATGAACTAAAGGATTAGGAGAGGTTACTTACCCAATTCCTTGATGAAATCCACCTTTGAGAGTGTCGGCTAGGGTTTTTTTATGTTTAAGAGATTATGAAGGTTAGGGTTGAGTTTATACGAATTTATAGAGTTAAATCTCGAAGGAATATAGGCTGGACGCATAGAAAACAAAGCTGGCGGCTTAAAACTCTCGGATTGCACAAAATCATCCAAGGCCGCCACTTAGACTGACGGCCTTCTTTGGTACTTCGGCGGCCTACATTGTACGCCGATGGCTTAAAGGCTGGCTTACAGCTAAATTCTTCGACAAATCCAAAAACTCCAAAGCTGGTGCTTTCGGCTGTCGTCCTTGGTTATAGGCTGGCAACTTAGAATTATAGGCTGGCAGCCTCTATGCCGGCCTACTCCAAAATTGTCCAGTCATTCACGTACAACTTCCTCGAGTCCAAATTCATCTGTTCCAAGACTATCCAACCTATTTGACATTGCCTAGGGTTTCTTGGGTCTATGATTAACTCAAATCGATTTCAGGGTTTCAGTTACGATATTAATTATAAGTTTCATTTTGAAGGTATCGAAAAATCTAGGGGTTTACAATACATGATAGAAATCTATGTCAATTAGCCTTAAAATTGTAGGCCGCCACTTTGGAAGGATATTAACTTTTTTTAGTTGGCATTCCCACCCTTATTATGGTTGCATCATCAATTACAAATGGTGGAAGGTTGCCTCCCACTTTCACCAACAAGTGGCATGACCCAATAGGGGTGCAAACAAGCTCGTTGAACTTTTATAATCATTAATTAGGTAAAGAAAAAAATAAAAGAATTTACAAGTGCCAATAGGGGTGTAAACAAGTCGAACTTTTAGAGGTTTAAGCTTGGCTCGTTAAAAAAATTACTAAGCTTGAGTTAAGCTGAGCTTGATTTAAGCCTGAAATTTCTAAGCATACACTCAAGCTAGTTTAAGAAAAAACAAAGGCTTGAGCTTAACTCATTGAAGGATCATTTTACCAAGTCAAACAAGCCATCACCAATAACTATACTTATTATGGCTCATCAAACAAGTCGTCTAAGTACACATACTACTTAAATAATAATAGTAGCACGTATAGCTTTGGCTCCAGTAGACCTGAGTCCTTTTACAATTGTGAATGGGAGAAGGGCATAAGATGTAAACAATGTGGGACTTATGTCAAGTAATGTAATACTTACACAAGGAAAATGAGTCCCACATGGAAAAGCTCAAGAAAGTGGTTGTATAACTAACCATAGAAGAGGATCATAGCGAACTAGTTCTTAACTAGCAAAACAACTATCCTTTAATGGGGAAGCAACCAACCATTATTTGGTTAATCTTGACCTAGGGTGGCTAAGGCTATGGATAAAGCACACCTCTTCAAAAATCCTTTTAATTTTTTTATTTCATTATTTTCCTTTTTCCCCAAGTTTTCATGAATATTTTTAGTTTTGTTTACTTTTGGGGGATATGGTAAATGGTGAATAGGATCTAATAAGGTTAGTTTGTTTTATACATTTGATAGTCTAAGCCCATATGGAAGGTCATTTGAATATGAAACAAAAATTACATCTTAACAATGTTATTACATGGCTAATGTATACCTATTTAGGTGACATTTATAACAAATTCCACCATTAAAATCTTGCACCACTTTTAAAACCACTTCCTACAACATTCATCAACTTTTTACACTACTAAAAAAAACATCACTTTCTTACAATTAAGTTCAAACATACTTTACTCCAATTGATTATCCTAAATCTCAGAATCTTAGAAAATCAAGTCTTTTCAGGTTAACTCTTGAAAGTTATTTAAATTCCCAATTATTTAGAGCAAGTTAACCTTTCTAAAAACAATTGTAAGTTGTGGCCTTTTTTTTTTTTTTTTTTGATAATTCTAGATTTAAATTTAACTTACCTTACTTAAAGATCCATGCTTTGGATTTTCTAACTATTATGCTTTTATCCGTACAGGCCACTCGAGCATGGAACTTTTAACAATAGTGGTCATCGGCATGTCATTGGCTCTACCAACTATAATATTTGCAATTGTAGTATTGTGTTATGCAGGTTATTGTGATATGAGGAATGGTGGCATGCATTGGACTAACTTATATCGAGGTAATATTTCTGCCATTGTGACACATCAGCCAATTGTGACCCCGACTGTGGTCACAATTGGCTTAGATGAATCCACAATTTCATCCTTCTCAAAAGTGGTTTTAGGAGAAAGTCGACGCTTGCCTGGGCCTAATGATAACATGCCAATATGCCTATCAGAATATCAACCTAAAGAGGTTTTAAGATGTATTCCAGAGTGTAAACATTGTTTTCATGTTGACTGCATAGATGAGTGGCTTAAGATGAATATAACTTGTCCAATTTGTAGAAATTGCCATTTTCCTATCCATTCTGATGAATCGATGCAATTATGATGCCTCTTGATTCATAGGATTTAGGTCTTTTAGAGCATAATCAATAGAGGAAGTTATTCCTGTATATTTATCTAAGATTTGCTATCTCTGGAAAAGCAAGACTATATGTGTATATATGTTCACAAGAATATGTAGCTAGTATTATCTTGTTATACTCATTATTAGTTCATTTTTCTTCTTATGATTAAAATACCGCATGAGTTAAGATGTGATACTTTGTAATTGAGAACAATGGTTAGTCATTTTTAACAACTGCAAATATGAAAAAAGGCACTTAAAACAAATGGTGAAGCCAACTAATATATATTCAAACAATTAAATGCATTGTAAATGAAGAAAAAATGGAGGCATGTCGCAAATTAATTATGTTATAGTGGTTATGGATATTTAATTTATTATGATGCAATGTATACAAAAGCATGTTTTCATAAATACTGGTTAATTCAATTATTTATTTGTTTTACATGGATTGAAGGCAATATGTATCTCTTTATTTCTTTTTTTTTTTGAATTTATTCGATTTTCTCCATTATTTCCTCAATCTTTATTATATATGGCTCATACATATGCCATGACATTTGCCCTTTTAATGGTTTTCATGTATTATGTTGGGTAGATTATATTTTTGTTAAGGATGAAAGGCAATATCTTTATGGTACAGTACATGGAGATAATTTTGTAAATCCTATTAAGGAAGGTTTTGGCTTTTATATATATATATATATATATTTATATTGATGTAACCCTAGTTATTGATTTAATGAAAAACATCAATCACTTTGCTCCTTGGGAACGAATACATACTGTCAATCCTCATAAAATTTTATGTGTTCAATGTTGCTTTACTTTTCTTTATGATTGTCTATTGATTTCAAAGGATATATTTTTAACAAATAGCATCAAAACATTATTAAGGTGACAATAAGTTTTGTTGCAAAATACAATGTGTCACAGTTGGATAAAATTGACAATTTTAGATTGTCACAACAATAGGTAAATGATTCCTCCATGAGATATATTTCTCATTAAACATTACATATATGATGATCATCATTTCTTTCCTATTGGTTGTATTCCTTTTACATAATCCAAGAAGATGCACTTATTTAATTTTAGATCAAGTTTAGATCTCTCATCATTGGAAATATGCACATATGTAGGACAGCAAAAAATTATCAACCAAAAATCAACATCTTTACTTGTTAAACTTTCTTTGCAATTTTTCTATCCAACGGGGCTTGCGATGATCTATCAATGAGGTAGCATGCCATTAATTCATCTACTTGTTGCTTAAGCTCCTTCACCTCATCACTATTCATATAGCAACGAGCCTATTAGGCAGTTTTGTACATGGTACCAAGTCAATGGCGCATTCAATTCTATGAATAGCCGGTAGTCTTTGTTTAGTTCCTTTAGAATACATCGATGAAGCTATTCAAGAGGCATCGAATCACATTGGGTAGGGGAGTCCAGTAGTCAACCCCCCAAGACTAGTCTAAGCTACAATAAGAACACTGGCTCCTTTGAATCAATGGCCTTCTTCACCTCTCCCTTAGCTATCATTAAGGCTTCTTTCTTCGATAGGTTAATCTGAGAATAGGTAATCTAGACTTCTATTAGACTCATGAGCCTTAAAAACACCTTCTTTCTTCCCATTTTTCACAAATGCATAGTTGTTCTTTTCTCCATTACCAAATATGCATAGTTCAAAACCCAGGATCAACCTGAGAAAATATGGGTACCACTCATCGGAAGGACATCACATAGCACTTCATCTTCTTACCTCCCTAGAATTAAGTCTAACACATTTGGTAGTCTGGTCACTGGAACTGTTCCCTTGTCACATAGTCAGTATAGCATATGAAGGTGTAGATGAAGGATAGTAGGAAGCTCAAGTTTACTCACCAAAGAGTTAACTACAACATTTGCACAACTCTCTCCATCTATGCTGATGGCACAACCTGCATTCTTTACCACCCACATATGTTTTCCCTTTGTTCATCCCCATCTATCTAGGTCACATTTAGTACTCTTCTTACTATTAAATACATGTTAGTGGCTCGAAGTGAATATACCTACAGTTCCATCTTCATATTCATTGAAGTCATCTAATAGGTTCTCATCCACACCCCCCTTCCCCCAAAACAAAACAAACACTTGAGGTATTTCACTTGGCTACTTCTCCTATCAACCATCTGAGTCTCAATAGTTGCACCAATAGTTTGGCCAACCGCTTTACCATGTGGATCATCTCTTTTATCCACTCTTCCCTCATTAACATCACTGTCTTACCTCTATTTCTCTCCTGCAAATAGCTTGCTATGACTAAAAGTTCTACCAAAAGTAATGATGGTCGGTACATCTTTCTTTGCCTTTCATCTTTATACCCTAAATCAATAGCTTTTTCTAATGTAGTAAAGCTTTGGAGTTCCATTGCACTCACAATCTTAAACTTCAACCTAATAATGATGCATGTTATGGTTGGCTCTTAACGTTTGTTCATACTACACTAAAGTTTCAACATTTTGAACTCCTTAACATAGTCCTCCATACTCATTCCACCTTGATGTGAGGATTGCGATTTCAAGTAAAGTTCTTGTCTATTATAGTTTGGGACAAATCTCCTATGCACAATATACTTCTTCATCCACCACGTGGTTATTTCAAATTCCCCATTCCTCCTTCTATTGCTTGGTAAGTTGTGCCACCATAACATGACTTACCTAGAAAATTTAAGGGTAGCAAGTCAAACCTTAGTAATTTCATCGTACTCACAACACTTGAAGACTTGTTCCATATGTTATTCCTAGTCTAAGTATTTGTTAGGAAAATCTCCTTCAATAAAGTATAGAAAATTGATCTTAATCCCCTCAACATGTTGGGGTAATACCATCAGCTGTTCAGCTAAATGCTTAATCAATGTTTGTTAAGTTTCCACCATACCTTGCATCATGGTAGGTAGCTCATCAATCCATTGATCGGTGATCAAATCTTCAGCTCTCATGGTTTCACCTGATTGGTTCAACTGCAAAGCAAAAGGAGGTTTATGTGGTTACAGGAACAATATTGTAGGGAAAAAAAGGATTAGGCATGTTTACACACACATGCAGAAGTAGAAGCTACAAAGCAGGTTTCTAAATCGATTTTAAGCTCACTTATCCAATACAATCTCTTTTTTATCAATTATGCCTAATTTATGCAATTGTAAAGATAATAATAAAGAGATCAGGGAAGAAGAAGATTATACAAGATTTAAAGTGGAGTTCACACCCCCCAACCCCCACCCAACAATTGCCTCATTCAAGGAAGCCTTCACGCATTTCATTCAAGCAACAATTGCCTCACAAAGAGGACTTCACTCAATGCCTCAACACATGAGAACTCCACCTATTACCTCAAACAAGAGAGGACTTCACTAAAACACTCAAACAAAAGTGTGAATTATGTCTTATAATGTTAGCTTACTAGTCTCACTATGTCACTATTCACTCAAAAAATGCAGACACAAAATGAGAGAGTATTTTCACATAATCTCATTCTATTAAACTCTACTCTCTTTCATAAAAACAACTTAAACACTTCTATTTATAAGCTATCTAAGTAAGCTTGCCACTGCCCTCAGAAAGCCCACCAACAATAGAATTAGAAAGTCTGTAATGACTATTTTTTGGCCTAAAAAAAGCATACCAGCAGTTGGTCTAATCAAGCCCAAAGTTAAGGGCTTAGTCTAGCCCACAGTCGCATTTGGCCAGTTTGACACTATTTCATATTTCGATCGTAATTTTCTCATCTAGACTCCAATTGAGGTGACGCAAGATGCTACGAAAACCTTAGAACTACAATTTTCATGATTTTAGCTTTGAGAGATTCAAAAAGCATCAAGGCTTAAAACATGCTTGAAGCCACTTGTAACAACAAGCACAAAACAAAAACATAAACATAAACATAACAAAGCCGAAACATATCACAGACAAGTTTTTGCTTATTAAATGTAACTTAACTATGTGCATTGGGCAATACATTTTCTCATCAAAACAAGATTGTAACCTTCACATGGTTCAATAAATACAAGTCAAATGTTGGTTGTTTTGGTGATCTCTACGCAGGTGATGTTTTTATAACCCCTTTACTACATCCATCTTGCTCTTGCATCTTGTTAAAAGTGAGCTTCATATAATAATCACAATTGACAGTTGAAGATGGTGAGTCCCCATTGCAAAAAAATTCAACAAAAAATGAAAAATTTATTTCCATTTTCCAAATCATTTTCCTCATTTCCGTGATTATTCATGGTTGTTAATCACTCTCATTAAAGGCTTGGTAGCGTGATAGCATTTCACCATCACTTATACTTAATATTGTAAACCCTTTTAATTCTTATTATCATACTATTCTATTGCATAAATATCTATTTATCTATCTATGTGTGTGTGTGTGTGTGTTTATCCCAAAAACATTTCAACTATATATTATATCTAAGAATGTTTTTAGTCTTCATCTGATATATTTTAGATGCGATTGATCCTAATTTGGCAAAGTCACATATTCTTGATAGGTCAATTGTGCAATAACATTATTATACCTGATTACAAGTTGAGGTAGGAATTTGACTTCACAAAAGAGATATATACATATTTGTGTGTTTGTATACACACACACACACACATACATATATGAGTGCATGGCTTCTTCAGAATTAGAATATAGGCAATGTTGATTAAAATTAGCAAGTCAATAGGAATATGGGCATTAATCCATTTGGTTGGACTTATTTTAGTCATTTTGTTATCTTATTTTTGTAATTTTCAGACAGACTGTTTATCAATATATATATAAATAGATATTTTTACTCATAAATAGATAATATAAATCAAATGCAGATACAGAGCAAATACAAATAAAATACGAATGAAAGTCAAACAATCCAAACAGACCATGCAAACATGTCTCCATCATTACAAGTCAAAAAACTGTCAATCTGCTTAATAGAGTTGGCTATTATATGCAATGCTTATAGAAGTCGAGCTCTAATCTATGTAATGCTTATAAAGTCGAGCTATTTGCTAGTCGCCTTCTCTAAAGGTAATTGAAACCATACCTATCAGGAATAAATGAAGCATGTTTTTACTTGTTCTAAGTGCTCCTAGCATGCTTCATAATGTAGCACAAAATATTTCCTAATTGTCACGTACTTGTACTTTTAGGCCACAAAAGCAGAGGATTTCTAGTGTTCAGAATCATTTGCATGTCCATTGCTTTAGTGGCCGCAGGATCATAGGGTGATTCGTGTGTACGACTGTACATCCGACCCCAATGGCACGCGTCAAGGCAACAGCTCAGTTGTTGGCGCACCACAGCCCATTGAAGCCCCCATTGGCTTTGGATGCATCTATGATTGAATCCTTTACAAAAGTTGTCTTGGGGAAAGAGTAGCCGCTTGACAAGGCCAAATAATAGCACATATCCAATATGCCTATCTGAGTATCAGCCTAAATAGATTCTAAGATGTAGACCGGAATGTAAACATTTTTTTCGTGCCAACTGTATAGATGAATAGCTTAGAATAAACACCTGTCCAGTTTCCAAAAATTGCCCATCCCCGCTCCAAGCTGGTGAGGTGAGACTGAGACAATGCAATGATAATGTACCACACACTTCTTCCAGCTTCGATTCATCCAAAAGGATTCTTTGTCGGTATTTCTCACCATTTCATGTACCCCAACACCTTATCACTCAAGAAAACAGGAAGCTAACTGTGTAGTCCTTCACAACAATAGTAAATGATTCTGGAAAGCCCACGCTTAGCCAATTAACATCTAAGGCAAATGCAATTTCAATACCGCAGGAGCTATAAGCCTGTGGCCTTGTTATCAGAGAAACGCAAGTGTCTAGTGACAGTGATGAACCACCTATTGTTGCTTCATAATCAAAATCAAGATCCTAAACAAATATCGAATCCTTAAAAATCACTTCTCCAACTCTATTTTGACTATGTAATCACAAGATTAAAAGATTTTCATGAAGATATAGTCGGAATTTTGACTCCCGTATTTGCAAACAGCAATTCGAAATCATCCGAGCCAAGTTGCCTATGGTATCAACTCCTCCATTTAGAAAACATGAACGACTAAATGCATTGCTCTAGATTATAAGTGTTACAGGTGTAGTTCAGTAACTACAATTTCATTCACGATTAATTCCATATACAAATTCAAAATCTGGATAAGCTCAGTCCGATACATTACCAGCAATAAAAGCATCTATAAGCATGAGGATTGGTCCACAACTACTATTATTAAAAAGGAATCTTTTGGTAGATATACAGACTTATAGTTCAGTTAATCCAAAGTAAGTCCTCCAAATTGCTGGCTAAGCCACATTAGTTGCATGAAGAAAAAGTACATCACTTTTTTGCAAAATGCTTCTTAGGAATTTTATCCAAGGGTGTGGATTTCAGGAGGAAGAGTCTAGCAGCACGCTCCTGCAAGGTACCCCCACATTTCAACCCTCGTGTCTGCAGTTCAACCTTCAACCTCTCCATGCCAAGAACCTGAAGAAAAGTAGGAAGGTGAAAAAAAATGGTCAGCTTCTATAATGATCAGCTAAACCACAAAAGATAGCCATGTTAAAGACCATTAAAAATGTTTCAGCCTTCTTTCTTCATTCTTTCAATCAAATCAAAATTGAACATCAAACACATGGGGCAACCAAAATGCCAAAAATAAATAACGAAAAAAAGACTAAGAGGTAGACAGCTACCAAAAAGAATATCAAGCTGCCAAAAATATCTCAAACTAATAAACAGAGTCATGTAGTTGAAGATGCAGCGACACTTGAAATGAAAAACCCCATGAGAATCGATCAATCTATTCTTCATCACCACTACAATAGACTTCAATCCCCGGGCAGGTTTATTTAGTAGTTCATTAATAGGGCCATCTCCAAACTCAGCACACTTGGAGTCAGAACTTGGAAGATTCAACATGTAGCCATATAATTAATGTATCTGACCACAAACTCATTTGCTTTCAACGTTTAAATCAAGTAGGGAAAAACTCCAAATAGATCCAAAAATGATATTCAAGTTATCACTCTAAAAGGTCTCAAAATTAACAATAAGGTTGCATTTGGTTGTAAGAACTAGACAGGACAAAGAAGAACTAGACAGGATAGTACAAAAAGTACTGGATAGAACAATTCTCTTCTACCACGTTTAGTACATATGTATTAATCAACGATTTTTGTGTTGTTTAGTTTTTGGAATACACAAATATAGGACAAGACATCATATTTTGACCATTATATCCTTATAGTGTAATATATTTATTTACTTAATTCATTATATTGTTTAAGAAAGAAGAAAATAATGACTAGAAGTAGGGATAATTTTGGAATTTCAAATTTGAAGTTGTTTGTCCTGTCGTTAGATTTTTGGACCATGGAATACATGGGACAACTTTTTTAAAAGCTTGTCCTGTACCGTTAGAATTTTTTTTTTTTTTTTGTCCAGTCCAATAACTGATAAAAGAAACCAAACAAGGGACCAAAGTTTTTGTCTGTCTTGCTCTATAAAATTTATGCAACCCTACACAACCGTGGTGTTGCCATAAAGAGTGAAAATTTCAATTAAAATTTAATCAGCAAAAGACATGCCTCTACAACAAACAGAAATCTACAAAGATCCCCTGTGACAAGAGTAGAGATGCACACAGCAGGGAATCTCACTCCAAAACCTCAAAAGGGCACAAATTCCAGTGTATAAATAGAAAGGAAGGCACAGTGTATTTGACTATCTGTATATCCTAAGAAATACAGATTCCTACAATATCCTGCAATCCATTCCATCCAATCTCTCTCTATTAAACTATCAAGCATTTAAACTTATGCATAAGCCACCAATAAATACCTCTTGAAAATGACAATTCAGGCAAATCAATATACCACATACCTCCATCTCTTCTGCTGCATTGAACTCTTCAAAATTGAGGGGCTCATCTTCTCCAACAATTTGTTTCACAGAGTCAGGTTTATCCACAACTCCTGAATCTGAAGATGCAGTAGTAAAGGGTTCAGCTTTCCTAACTTTGTCTGAACCTGGAAGACTTGGCATGTGAGTAACTGGGTCCTCTGTATGACCAGATTTAGATTTACCATGCTCCTCCTTTGGACCTTCAGCAGCTTCAGTTTCAAATGCAGCACTTGGACAATCAGCTCGCTTGTCTAATATAATCTGATTGTCCTCTTCACCAGATACAGATTCTTGACCAGTACACATGGCAGAAGAAGAGCTTACAACCATATCTTTTTCTTCCTCACAATGACTGCCAGAAGATCCCAGAGCAGATATTTCTCCATCTTGTTTCCCGCCAGTCACTGAACTAGGACTGTCCTCTCTGTCTATCTTGGAACCCACATCATTTCCATTATTCAGAACAGTAGATTTCTCATTCTCCTCATCCTCACTGCCACTTTCATCTGAATCATCACTGTCACTTTCACCCAGTTTCCTTTTTCCCATCCTAACAAACATACAAAGTACAATAAATCAGTTTAACAACTTAACACTAAGGCATGATATGTTTGCAAACATCAACAACAAATCATTATGTCTAGACTGTTAATTTTTACAGCTAAATCTACCAATAAACAAAAAGAAAAACCACCATTAATTTGACATTAATTCTATCAGTTCAGGGGAAAAAAAACAAAGAGATAATCATCATCATAAACAACTTGTGATGGGGTTAAAATGCACTAAAAGACTAATTAACACCATAGATTAGATTAGACGTGTAGCAGACAAATTGGCATAATATTTTTCTCCACACATACAGATAAGATCTGATTCACATCCCCAAATCAACCCCCCACTCACCCACCTGTCCTTTCTCCCTTTCTATCTTTCTCCTCACCTTCTACATCCCCTATAAAATATTTGGTCAGCCAAATATATATATATATAGACAGAGAGAGAGAGAGAGAGTCATGAACATAAGAAGAAACATCAAGAGACATCCAACTAGCCATGATCCATATACGAGCACGTACAGAAGTTCCAGGTGTTCTCAAACCAATTTCTATTCGCTTTATCTGCATCAATTGATATTCACATTCCACTTTCTTTCGTGTATTTCTCAAGCCCCAAACAATATCCCCAAGATCATAGCCAAAATTCATTTAGCCTCTCAAATACCCCGACACCTTAATGGGTTAAGTTAACACCAAAGTCAATCACTATATTCCAATCATAGAAATAACAAGAACAATTGCAAACTATTTCACCATACCCCCAATAATCTCAAGCAAATATATTAACTTTCATGCGAATCGCATGAACAACCTTACATAAATCAGTAAAAATATAACCAAAAGATAATTCCTAAATAAATCGAACGCAAACAGACATTCCCTCACAGAACTATCAAATTATACCCCTAATCTAGCAAGAATGATTCTAATTCGCCCCCTCCTTACCAAATCTTCAATTTTTTCGACTTCGAATCACCATCACCTCCAACACCAGCCCTACGCTTGCCGTTCCTCCATGACGAACCGATAGCTTCCTTCACACACGTCTCCACCTGCTGGACACATTTGGCCGACTCCTCCCTATACTTGGCCACATACTTCTGCGCCTCTCCATCACCCACTCCCTTCTTCCCATTCTTCGATGTCTTCTTTAAAAACTCCTCTGCTATCTTCTCCAACCTCCTCTCCTCCTCCTCTGCCTTCCACTCCTCAAGCTTCTTCTCCGCATTCACGTGCCTCAGCCTCCGTCCACTCATGTCCCTACACGCGTCGAAGTTGTTAGTCTTCTTTTGACCCGCCTTGGTGGCGGCGCCACGGAGGAGGGAGCCGAAACCGCCCTTACCACCGCGAAGACGGAGACAGAGATGGATGGTGGTGTCTGGCGACGATAAGATCGAGTCATCGGTGAGTTGGTGTCCCGAGTGGATTAATCGCTGGAAAGAGACGGGGATATTGGTGATTTGGAAGAGACGGGTTTTGATTTCAAGAGAAGAGACTCGTGGTGTGAAGAAGGTTAGGGTTTTTGTTTGGCCGTTGAGAAGTCGAGCGAATAAGTTTATTGGTGTGGATCTGGTTGAATCATGTAGAAAATCCATGTCAAATCGTCAATATGGGAATAAGGGAAGAAGAAGAAAGAAGTAGTGGTTGATGCGATATGGAAACTTAGGATTCTACCCGTTCAATTGCGATTCTCCTATGGAGCTTTTCGGTCCCTCGCCATCCTGCTATGATATAAATGAATAAATATTATATATAAAATAATAATATTTTCTCGTAGTCTTGGGAAAGCAAATAGATTATTATTTTCTAGAAAAGTATAGTTTTAATTTTAAACTATTAATTTATGTAAAAACTTTTATTTGAATTTTTTTTATTTGTATCTATTATATATTGTATAATTCATACAAATACATATAGACATAGGCATGGTTTAGTTCTAAACTGGAATCGAATCGGAACCAGAACTGTCACTGGTGGTTCTAAAACCGAAACCAGATTAATTGATCAATTCTAGAACCGTCGATTTTCTAGTTCTTAGGCGATTCTACACCCACAATAGGATACAACCAACAATTTCAACTAATTTCATTGAAAAAAAAAGAAAATTGGAGGAAAAAACTAAAAAATTATACTAAATATATATTATTAATGTTTACACTAGTAGTAAAATTTATTATCTATTTACAATATTTATATATTATTATCAACAACATATATAAATATAACTTAAAATCATATATAATTTAATTTATATAAATTTCTTGTAAAAGTAAAATTCATTTCCTTAATAACATTAAACTATTTTTTGTATTATAATTTTCTTTTGATCCTCTATAGTATTTTGTAATCTTATACTGCTAAATATGATTGATTTTGGTTTTTTTTATATAAATAAATGCATATTCTAAACAATTTTTTAAAAATATTAGTTAGATAATTGAATACTTTTAGACCTAATAATTAATTATTTGAGTTTAAATTTTATTTTAATAAAAACTAAAATTCATTGTTTTTATTTTAAAAAAAATGGTTTCGCAGTTCCAAAACTAGAATCATGAGAGACTGTTCCAGTTTCGGTTCAGTTCAGTTCTATAACCATACCTTTATCTATATACATGTTTGCTCGGTATTGTTCATATATTGATGGTAATCTTCAAAACCAACTATAAAAGACTTTGATAGCGTTTTTCTACTATATACTTTTACAAGAGTGTATGACTTGACATCATTATATAATATAAGAAAAATATTATAGATATCGCTTTGTGATTAGTTACCTATGATGATATTGATATCATCAAGTAACAATTCGATATAACTAGTAGCAATTAAATATCTAATCAAGTATGCAAATTGACAATTTAAAAATTAAGTTCAAATATAAAATTATAAATAGACATAAAATTAAAGTATAAACCACCATATTGACCCATTATGCAGTTCATCATTATTTGATATTATATGTATTCCATTAATGTTTTAGATCTTCCTTCGATAGACATAAAGCTTCTTAATGTTAGAAAGCATTAATTTCTATCACGTTAAACATGTAGATACAATACATGCATCTTTTTTTTTTTTTTCACTCTATTAAACTTTAACGTTTAAAGAATATGCAAGCTACACATTGTTAGAAAGTAACTATAAGATAAATAAAACATAAAGATTGCATTTTTTTTATGCGCCTACATATTTCAAAATTATATGCCCAAATTTATTCGAGCATATAAAAAAAAATATTTATGTTTATTAAGGATGTCCACAATATGGTTCAATTTTTCTTTTAGATCTGAACCTAACGATATGGTTCAGTATATATTTTTTTGAACAAAAAAAAAGTTTGATACCATTCGTTCTATAGTTTAGAATCGTTATAAAATAAAAATACATTTCATCTCAAAACTTCAATTACACATTTTTTATCATTAATGCAAATATAAACAAGGGTTAATGTCATAAAATAGTATTTGAACTTTAATAAAATATATAATTAAAGACCTAAAATTTGGAATTGATCAATTTAATACTTCAACTTTGAAATTGATCAATTTAATATCCGAAAGAACTTTTTGTATAAGTTAGTAGTATTTTCATCAAGTTCTTTTTTAAATACTAATTAATCAATTTCAAAGTTTTTCAAGTACTAAATCAATCAATTGATAAGAAATTAATAAGCACTTCAAATAGTATTAAGTCCACTCAACAACACTTGATTATAAGCTCTAACAAAAACTAGTTGTTATACCCAATTTCTCCCTCTTTTGCTCAAATAATAAATGCTTCAACGACTAGTTGAAAACTAATGTTAGGACGCCACTTGTAAAAACCCACACGTAGAAGGTTTTGAACCCTACTGACGTCCATATGCTAACCTATTGCACCATGATTAGAAACATTTTGATTATGTGAAACATGCCTAGCATTCAAGATGCTATCACATGACCAAACTTCTAGTCATGCCAGCGTTTAAATACCATGCCCTGAGATATGTTTAGCATCCGAATATTAGCTGCAATGCAACTAGATCTTGCAATAATTCAAGCACATCAAAATATATAGTTGTTTTGCTAATAAAATGTAAACAAGAAAGTAAATTGTGCAATGCATTTCTTTGACAAAATTCACACTAAATCAATCGGTTTAACATATGACTAGTCTTAGGGAGAGTAATTTGTTAATTTTTTTTATTTTTTTATTCTTTTCCACGCAGAGAGGACCCATAACATTATGCTATTGGACATTCCATCCACGTGTGCACAATAAATTAATAATGTTAACGAAGGTATGAATCATGTACACAGGAAGTAGTTTCAAATACTGAATCAATCATTTTAAAAATTCAGATGTCTAACTGCATATTTTGAAACATTTTAGGTACCCCTTCCATTGGACCCTCCATGTGTATAGATCTTCCAAAAAATGAGGAGCAAGGCTGGTCTTATTCTTGAGAAACCGTTTAAAGATAAGGTCCGCTACACACCAAAATTTGACTTCAACACTAGTGTTGCATGTGCTAATTCCACTACTAGAGTTGAGCATTTGCAAATACAAAAAGCCAATCAGTGATGCAAGAGGTTGTCCAACATGACCACTCTCCTTTCCCCCAATTGAAGAGCATGTATCACGTGGGGGAATAGTAGCTTGCCCTAAAGTTGTGTGGGACATTGTTGTAGGCCTCCATTTGGGAGTCGTGACGTGGTACGAGGAGGACCTCAATCTTAGTGAAAACCAAAGTTTTGGGAGAGCTTGAGGTTGAGCTTGGGGTTCCTCTTGAGGTGGATCCCTTACTAGAGGTCAAGGCTCTTTACAGAGCAGTTGGCTTATGGGCTTATGAGTTTTTGTGGACCTTTTGGCCCACACGAGACATGTAGTAGGACAATTGGGCTACTATCCATTATTACTAACAAAGCCAGCAATAACAAGGCAAAGTACAAAAGGCTTAATTGTAGGGTTGAGACTCGTTGAGTACATTGGAATGAAACAACAAGGTGATAATATGACATAATACTTCATCGTCGTCAAAGAGTTACTAAATAGGCTCCATTCTTGGACTATACATAAAGATAACCAAAGCTAAGACAATGGGATGGATAAACTCTCAAAATTCACCTCACTAAATATACCTAACCCAGAAAGGAAAAAAAAAAAAAGAAAAATTGGATGGAGTACCTTTTTGCAAGAAACGTTGACAAGAAAAACAATACGACTCTTAAAACAAACTCAAATAGATGGAGGGATCGAGAACTATACAACACCCATAATTGCTTACTATAAATACGGTTCGTGTTTATAGATAAAAAAGAGGCATGATAGCTTATTTGCAAAGTTACCAACAACATCCTCCTCAACAATGTACTCTACAAATAAGGATTCAACCTCCTCCTCCTTCGATGCCTAATAGAAGCATACCAACTTTTTGCACAACATGGTAAGTTGGTCATTTTGCGATAAAGTGTGTCAATTTATAGTAAGTTGTTTGAATACCAACCTTTTTGGTACCTCGGTTCATTTGCGGTGGTGTGTCTAAATGTGGTAAGCGGTTTAAGTATCAACTTTTTACATAAAACGGTAAGAAGGCCATTTTGCAGTAAATTGTTTGAGTATCAATTTTTTGCATGAAGTAATAGGTTGGTCTGTTTGTGGTAAGTGGTTTGGGAATCAACCTTTTGCATAAATGGTAAATTGGTTCGTTTGTAGGTAAGTATATTTAAACATGGTAAGTACCAACTTTTTGCATAATATGGTAAGTTTATCAGCTTATGAAAGATATTTATATGTTATAAGGTAATTTTAGTAACTCAGTTTAAATATGATAATTTTATCCAAATGTGGTTGGATTAAGTGTACTGGTGTAAGAGTGTAACCGGCTTCAATCAACCATTTTATGAGCATTGGACACTTGGAAGCGTGAATCATTTATCTTTATCTCCTTGGGGAAATAAAAGCCCGATATCCATTTTTCCTCATAGACCCATTGTGATGCCAGGGACTGAGAAGACGTGGCGTGTGCCGAGCAGCACCCATCGTTTGCAACGGTTAAACCGTAATTACCAAACAGTTGAATTTCATAAAACGGTATACGCTAGCCAGACTCTCTAGTTAGTTTTGTAGTGGAGAATGGACAACAACCTTACCTTTGGAAATCTTCTGGTTTTGGTGGTGTGCCTTCTCTTCTTTTTCTCTCCTTCCCATCGCAGCGGAAATGCCACTCTCTCTCTCCTCATCCGCAGTTCTTCTTCACCTGGTAACTCAATTAACTCTTTCCTTATTTTCTATCTACGCTTAGCTCAACTCTCCACTTATAGAAAGCTATCTAATAAGTAAAAAAAAAAGGGTATGATTTTTCCTTGATATTATCTATGTTTGAATTGTTGTATTCTCAAGAAATCGATTGTTTGGTCAAGTAAATTTAGGATTTTTGGAATCACCCTGTTCAAATTTTTGGCAGATATCCAATACCCATATGTCATTTATTCAGAACTTTGATATTTTTTTCCAAGTGAAGTTTGAATTTTTGTGGTGACCCAATTCGAAATTTTGGCAGATATTCAATATCCACATATCAGTTCCATGGATATTTTGCTCAAAACTCCTTACCAGCCTGGCTTTTTGCACCCAACTTATGGTTTGTCAGAAAAACCTGGCACTTTGAACTCATTTAAGCTTCAAATACAAGAACTTAGGCTAAGTTCTAAAAGGGGTTATTGCAAAAAAATTAAGAATGGTGTTGTCAAGGCTAGCAGTAGTGCTCTTTTGGAGCTCGTTCCTGAAACCAAGAAGGAGAGTCTTGATTTTGAGCTTCCCATGTATGACCCTTCGAAGGCCAAGGTTGTCGACCTTGCAGTTGTAGGTGGGGGTCCTGCTGGACTTGCCGTGGCTCAACAAGTGTCTGAGGCTGGACTTTCTGTATGTGCGATAGACCCATCTCCCAAAGTGATTTGGCCCAATAATTACGGTGTTTGGGTGGATGAATTTGAAGCCATGGATCTGTTAGATTGCCTTGACACTACTTGGTCTGGGGCTGTTGTATTCATTAATGATCACACAAAGAAGGACCTTGATAGACCTTACGGCAGAGTCAATAGGAAGCAGTTGAAAACTAAAATGCTTCAAAATTGCATTTCAAATGGGGTTAAGTTTCATCAAGCGAAGGTTGTGAAGGTTATTCATGAGGAATCAAAATCTTTGCTAATCTGTAATGATGGTGTAACAATTCAGGCTGGTTTGGTTCTTGATGCGACTGGCTTTGCTAGGTGTCTTGTTCAGTATGATAAACCTTACAATCCTGGTTACCAAGTCGCATATGGTATATTGGCTGAAGTGGAAGGACACCCTTTTGATGTGGAGAAGATGGTTTTTATGGATTGGAGAGACTCCCATTTAAATGACAACAAACTGTTGAAAGAGAGAAACAGTCAAACCTACGTTTCTTTATGCAATGCCATTCTCATCAAACAGGATATTTTTGGAGGAAACCTCACTAGTAGCTCGGCCTGGACTAGCCATGGATGACATTCAAGAAAGGATGGTGGCCAGATTAAAGCACCTGGGCATAAAGGTAAAGACAATTGAAGAGGATGAGCATTGTGTTATTCCTATGGGTGGACCCCTTCCGGTCCTTCCAAAGAGTTATTGGCATAGGTGGTACTGCAGGTATGGTTCACCCCTCAACTGGGTATATGGTGGCAAGAACGCTTGCAGCTGCTCCAGTTGTTGCAAAATCCATAGTACAGTATCTCGGTTCAGATGGTAATCTTTCTGGACCTGAGTTATCTGCAAAAGTGTGGAAAGACTTGTGGCCTATAGAAAGAAGAAGGCAAAGGGAATTTTTCTGTTTTGGCATGGATATTCTACTGAAGCTTGATTTACCAGCTACACGGAGATTTTTCAATGCCTTTTTTGATCTGGAACCTCACTACTGGCATGGATTTTTGTCATCTCGGCTCTTTCTACCTGATCTTATATTATTTGGGCTTTCACTATTTGCCCAGGCCTCTAATACCTCAAGGCTAGAAATTATGGCCAAGGGAACTTTTCCACTGGTAAACATGATTGGCAATTTGGTTCGGGATAGGGATCAAGACGACTAAGATACTTTTGCGAGCCATCCAAATGTGATTTTGCTGGTATATGTCGATAGAAACATATGCATGCTAATCAGATTTATGCTAGCCTTTTCTGAATATGTGATTCATGTTCATATTGTAGTACTTTGTGGAAGTAGGTTTGTCTCAGAGATTGAATAATTATCTCACACATATACAGATGGGGCATGCTTGAGACAGGAAATATCTGTCCATAGATGTTTGAAGGCATACAAGTTTTTTTTATCCCTCTGTACTTGTATAGTTGACTTGATTTTAGTAGATAAGCCTCCATTTTAATGTGGTTGAAAGAGAATTTTGTTAGATATTTTGAATTCATAACTCTCAATCATAAATGTAAGTTGGATCATCATATCTAAATAGGCCATTCAAAGCTGCGTGATCTGGAATTTATCTAGGCATCATTTTCTGAGTAGAGCCTGGTACTCAAACTAGGTTCGCTTTAGGCTTAGCTCAGCTCAGCTCGAGCTCATTTAGTAAATGAGTCAAGCTTAAACTTAAGATAAAAATTGTTTATTTAAATGAGTCAAGCTCAAGCTTTGATTCAAATCGTAAACCGACTCATAAACAAACTCGTTTTCGGTTCGTGAGCAGACTCACGTGTAAACTTGTTAACAGTCTCATTAACAAACTCATTAGTAAATTTATGAGTTTTATATTTATGATATATTAATATATAATTAAAAAAACAAAATTAATTTCTGTTTAATATATATATTGAGCAACTCATATATATTGTTTTTAGGTTTGAAGAAAATGGGAATTGAGTTATTTAAACAAGTCGAGCTTAAATTTTAATTTCAGGATTGATAAAAGCTCAGCTTAACTCGAACTTGATTTGTAAAGAAGTTGAGCTCGAAATAAAGAGTCTAGATTATCCTTAAAATGTTGGACTCGTCTTAGTTGGTTTGCCGGCCTATCTCTAAGCAACGAACTTTATTTTATAACAAGGGGAGTTGGCTGAAGTAGCTTTTAAAGCTAATATGGATGGTACTCAGTTCCATGTCAAAGCTAATTGTGGAAACAGTTAGACAGACAACAACACCAATAAAAAAACTCCTTTTTTTTTTTTGAGAGGTAGCTTCACTCGAAAGAGCAGAGAAGCAACGGTTGGAAACTTTGGCCATCCTAGAATTTTTCATCATCATACACGTAGTCTTCATAGATTGCTTTGAGGTTACGTCCGTTGGATTGGGATGGAAAACTTCCTCATTTATTTATTTATTTTTTTTCTTTTAGGTTTTGCTTGGATAAGTTTTCAGAACTTTTGTCTGATGCCCCAATTATGCCTGCATAAATTATGGCCATTCAATTTAGGATTGGTTTACTGGGAACATATTTGACAATAACTGAGGTCCGAGTTCTCAAAGACGGATTGATTGATTTAGGAAAAAAGGATGTAAAATCTTAATTTTATGGAATTGTGGATAAAGACATCTATAAACCTGAGTAAATTGCTTCCTACATAGAGCTCATAACTCCTCACTCACTCTACTAGAAAAATATGAAAATGAGAGAACTCTCCCACTACTAATTTCATTTTTTGATACTCCCATTGTAACTTCCTAATTTGAAGGCATTACAACCTGTATCGTTTTCTCACTAGATAAGAACACGCTAAGACTATTATTCCACAAATCCACAAAGAAAACCATATAACTTCAAATACTCACATACAAGAATACATATTTAAAAACATTTTATAATAACAAAACTTCTAAATAATCTAGTTGATATAAACCAAAAAGCTAACTTAAACCAAACTTATAATATCATAAAAGTTTTCATAAAATTTCAAAATCATAAAACTAATTATAATTATGATCAATAGGACGGTGAGATGATGAGAACGGATAGATTATGGGATCATTAGGAGTAAGAGAAAGCTGAAGTTCTTCCCCTGTTTAAGTCCTGACCTTTCGTTTTACCCAAATAATTTTTATTGCTTACTTTTAGTTTAATGTCTCTCTCTTTCTCTCTCTCTATATATATATATTATATAATGCTTGTGCTATTATGTTTCTACATCTATTTTCACATATTTACATTAAGTTTTGTTATTTTCTTTTCACTCTAGTGGTGGCTCCCTAGAAACATGTAAAGAAGTAATCATTCAAACAAATTAAACTCCTTTAGAATGTAAAAATGAATTATACATCCAAAAGATATCTCTTAAATATTATGAGTATGTATGTATGTATGTATGTATGTATGTATGCAACTCAATAGATTATAAACAAGTAATAATGACAAAGTAAATATAAACAAATAAAATAGTAAAATGGACAAGTGAATGATTGAATTACACAAGCTATTCTAGAAGAAAAATTAGGATTCAATATTTAAATTGATGTTAATGTAACCCCGAAATTTAAAAAGGGTTGACTAAGATACCAAATACATTAGTCAACATACCTCTTTACAAAAACACATAGAAATAGAAAAGTTAATAATAAGATGGATTTTCTACCTATAAAGTGGAAACTATTTTGTCATGATATCTTATAAATACAATAAGTAATAATGCAACTATAAATACCAAAATGTAATATGAAACCATGATTTCTAATTAAAAAGGAATTTGAAATACAAAATTATTCCAATAAAATTCCCATAAAGAACAATGGTGCTTTTAATAATAATGAAAATTTATCAAGTCATGAATAAATAGCGATAACTATGAGTCAGACTAGAAAACAAGCAATCATTAATGATTATAATATACTGAGCCAGAGCACCAGAGATAAGACTGACGATATGTCTTTTCTTATAGTTTGGTTTATGTGTCAAGTCTTGTTGGTGGTCTTGTTTACATGTGTCAAGTGTAGTCAAGTTAAGGTCTTCATGTGTCAAGTGCCATCATATGGTGTTGAGTTCTGTCATGTCGAGTTAAGTTAAGCTATGTAAAATTTTGTCCTTCGAGTCGAGTCTTTCCTCAATTGATTCGGTTCGATTTTAGTAATTGTTAGCTAGAATCATAAATGTAATGGTGTGAAATTATAAATGAAGATAATTGTGTATATATGACATGATAAAGTGAATGACCAACTATTAAAGGATTACAAATAAATATAATAAAAAAGGGTAACATATGACATACAATATAAAATAAGGTTGTAAGAAATATAAATCACAAATTTTTTACAATAATTATGAAAAAAAAAAGGAATGTAATGTATAAAAAAGATAATTTATATATGTATATAAGACAGTCAATGAATTGAATGTCCGACAAAGTTTTATTAAACCTGAGAACTAATAATAGAGTAGAATAATAGTAAGCTAACTTACAAGAGAAGGAATTAAATATAAATATTTCCCAATTTTGTTGTTATATACAAATATCATCAACAGTAATAACAATAACATTTTTCATTATTTAATGATGTGGGAGTATAGCGAAAAGTGAATATGATAATTTATATTTATATGCTTTTATTTTATTTTATTCAATGAAGTGCATAGTAGTGACTATAAAGAAAGCGGAGAAGAATTTTATTACTAAATTGAAGGGTAGTGTAAAGATGGAGAAAGTCCTCATGATGTAGTTGAAGGTGTATTTAATGTGAAATATAGTAAAATTTGAGATAACATGTATCAGTATGATTATAAATGGCTAGAAATGTAGGAATATGACTAATGAAATGAGAGAAAAGTAAATAACATTATGGAGATAAGATGACAATACTAAAGGTACTGAGCAAGCATAAGTTTAAAGGTAACAAAAGATGGATGAATGGAGTTGACTAGAAGGAATTAGTTATATAATTGAGAGATATGAAAATCCTCATGGATGGTTGACAATTAGATTGTTGGCCTAGCAGACATAACCTTGTAAACATGAAAGTAAGTAAGGAAGATCATGTTGAAGAATGAAAGTAAGTGAAAAAGATCATGTTGAAGACTAAACAGAAAGAATTGGGACAACCGGTATAAATAAGATAATAGTTGAATCTTATACGAATGCACATGTGGAACAACAATTGCAAGAAGAAAATGTGATCTTAGTGAGTTGTAAGGTATGAGGAATCTAAAGACGATGAACAATAATGACATCTGAACTAATATATGATGATGAGTTTTACGATAATTCTTAGAAAAGTCTATATGAGACCATAGATATAAATCTTAATATAAAGTAGCAATACAAGTCTTGGAAGACAATTGGAATAGCATAAATGATAAATGAAAGTTATAGAATAACTATGGTGTCTGATAATGGTGGTAAAATTTGATTAAACCAATAGAAACATAGATGTTAACATCATCTGAAATAACAGACCAATGTGAGATTCGATCTTTAGAGTTACGATCGAAAAATTATAAATTCTATAATTTGAGCTTTATTATTGTTATTTGAGGAATTATAAGGTCACTATGTCTTAAGAAAGTTTCAATGAAAATGGCAGTAATAAGAGGTAAGGCATAATGACCAAATAGTGCTAATGAGTTGGATTGATATTTTTAAAGCTCATCATATAGTTGTTTTGCAGAATGTGATGGTTGGTTTATGTGCTAAAGAGATGTAAGTATGCAATCAAAGAAGATCTTTTGCTAAGAAATAGATTGAATAAGAGTAGAAGGATGTTTAATTCAAATGGAGAATAATTATGTGTAATCCAAGAACACCATGGATGAATTTGTAGAGTAATAATTATAGAGACAAAGTGCATTAGAGAACTGAACATCGAGGAAATATTGAAATGTTAGGAGTAATGATGTCAAAGGAAGAGTTAGAAGTCATCTGGTAATTTTAAAAGATTTACTAAATGCCATAGGCAGCAATCTTTAATCCCAGCAATATACTGGTGACCAATATAGAGGAAGGATACTAAGAATTGAGAAAGTGTGTTGGAAGCGATATAGTTATTTAATGAACGTTTTGGGATTAGATGAATGATATATGAGTGATATAGATTATTTTGATATGGAACAATAGAGGTAAAGACTAAGTTGCATTAATTGAAGTGCATATGACATAGTAACATTTGAGATTTTAGGTCAATGTAAGTTTTGGATCTCTAGAATTAAAGGTTGAAATTATAGTTGTAAGATTCTCAACTTTCTAAAAGTCGCTCGATGAATTGATTTGCAGATTAAATACAAGGGAGATTTTCAATAAAAAAAGCTAATAAACAAAGACAAGATTTCATGTGCACATTACTAATAAGTTTATCTTATATTTTGTGGTGTGTCATGTAGTTATGGAAGGAGTGACCCTAAAATGAGCAATAAAAGTTAGGAGTTATAGAGACATCGATTGAATTGTATTCTAGTTGACATATACAATCATTTGAGAAAGCAAGGAAAGGAGTTTTGGAAATAAGTAAATATGGTGTAAGAAATTAGTAATTGCATAGAAAACAACTTAAATGCCAAAAAGCATATGGAAGCATGGATTATGGAGTTGGAAACAGGGATGTAAAAGGGTTATAGTAATCCAGGTAACTTTCGAGGACGAAAGTTTCTTTTAGGGGAGAAGAGATGTGATATGTAGATAAATAAATTATAATAAAAGGCAAAAATGTCATTTGTTAATAAATAAAAGGGTTTTATGGTCTACTCTAATATGTATATGTATGTGTTTTCATATGGTAGACATGTGATTGAAGATAAGGAGAGAGAACTTAAGGCCACCTTTAAAGACACCAGCCTTCAAAGGGTACACTGCCGGCCTTTACCCTGTACACTGCAGGGTTGGGTTAGCCATCTTGATCACAAAGTTGTCTTTTGAGTTTTAGGCCACCAGCTTTTGTACCTAGGCCACCAGCCTTCTTCCCTAAGTTACTTGGCTTTTCTACATGGAAATTGAAAGGGCTTTTCAAAGTTTTCTTTATAACCTAGCCTTTCTTCATCTCCAAAATTATTCCTAAGCTATAGAAATATCTCAAAACCTTTGTTTATGATCTTGGCATCAAGGGAGATTAGGAATCAAGATCAAGGTAAGTTGATCCTCTTTAATTCTTTAGAGATTTAAAGGAAATGATCTCTCCTAAAAGATTTCTTTTGGTTTTGAAGGGAGATTTGGAGAAAAACCCCAAGTCTTATTAGAGATTTAGTGTTCTGCAACCAGAGGAAGAAAAATCAAGAAAACAGGTAAAATTAATCCTTTTCTATTCTTTTGGTGATTTAAAGGTGAAATTTTTTCTAATTTACTTAATCGATATTGAAGGGAATCAAATTTTAGGAGAAATTTTGGGGAAAACCCTAAGATTGGTGATTTTGTGGTTTTACAATCAAGAAGAGAAGGTGTGTATAAACCTAGGATTTATTATTCTTTTTAGTTTAGGGTTTTTTTTTTTTTTATGATGATGGAATTAGGTTTACTTAATGAAAACACATTTTGAAATAGTTTTTCTTATGTGATTAGGTGTTTTTGTGAAATTAAGGTTCCCATTCCTAAAGTTGTTTCAGATACAACCTTACCTTACTTGTTGCTTATGATTGTAGGACTAATAATTACAAAATGATTAATTTCTATCTGATTTTTAAATTTGATTTGCTGCTTGTCTATGGCTGGGTCTAGTAGATTAGAGACTGTTGCTACTAAGACGATGCCTAATGATTAGTGTGTATCGTTGTTCCGAGTGGAGTTATATGTAGAGATAATTCTAGTAGTATCGCAGTGGTACAAGTACGGTACCTAAGGTGTCTGGGGAGTACATAACCCCAATATATGTATATATTACTATTTTCCATATTGGTTGATTTAATAGAGTCATGAGTCACTTCAGGTTTAGGACTATTTGCTAATGGTTCTAAACGATGTTGTGTGTTAGCTAATCAAAGATAATAATTTGTGTTTGCGACATTAGTTATTAAGTTATATATGAATTGTATAATGCCTGTTCATGTGCATATGTTTGTGGTATGACGTGATGGGCCTTTGTGCTCATTAATTTCTATTTTTAGGAGCAGATGATCATCCAGTAGTTTTTTATCCATCGGGCTATGATTTCTACGTAGACTATGGGGAAGACAATTGTGGACCCGACTTTCCTGCTAATGTTTAGATATTCTAGTTTGGAGATAGATAGAGTTAAAGATATTAAGAAGTTTTATATGTTTTTATAAATCCAAAGTTTTATGAGACTTTTTACAGTATTATAGGTTTGATTTAAGTTAGCTTTGGTTTATGCCAACTAAGTTATCTAGAAGTTATGTTGTTATGATTTGTTTTAAAACAAGTATCCTGATATGCGAGATATTGAAGTTATATGATTTATATTTGTGGATTAGCGAAATAATAGCCCTAGCGTGTTCTTATCTAATGAGGGTTCGTGCCAGGTTATAATGCTGTCAAATTATAGTGTTACACCTGTTGTACTACTGATGTGCTACATGGCAATTTCTCATTAGGCTTTTTAACTTCTATATGATTACTAATACTAGTTATACAAATACTGCTATTAGTCATAACTAAAACATAATGTTTGAGATCCCTTTGAATGGGCCATGTCTAGTGTGTTCAATGCAAGCAATGGAAATAACAAAATGTCTTAAACTTCAGATGAATAGTAGTGATGCTGATGAATTTAAAAGAGAAAACAATTCATTTCCACCTCTTTTTCTAAACACTTTAATAAGAACCATTTCCCTCTTCCTCCTTTCTACAATTTTCATGCAAACTACCACTCCTCGACGAAAATTACCACCACTAGTGGCATCACTAATATATTATTTGCTTAAAACCATGACTAAATAGCCAAAGAAAATTCTTCTAATCTAAGCTGCAAATTAAAAACACCATATTAAGACCTTTAAAGTATCTTTAGAAACCACCACAAACACAACTTCTCTTAAATCACTACCACCATTAGACTCCTAACGATAATCGTCTAGGTCCAACATAAACTCAACAATTAGCAACCACCGGAGCATGCCAACAAAGCTTTTCCAGTTTATTTTATCGATGCTTAGGTTTAACCTAACTCAACCCTACAGGTCTAACTCAATCTTACTTGCTTTTTTTTTTCTCTTTTTTTTTTCTATTTTAATATTTGAGTGAGCATACAATACTGAAACATAGTGACTTATGACTTACAAGTTCCAAAGTGGCTAGATATTATTGTACGTTCCTTCTGATTGCTAACGATATATCCCTGGGGCCATTCAATTTCTTCATCCAATGGCAACCCCTGGCCTTATTCCTTCCCACATCAACACATATAGGCATGGCATTACTATCTACAGTCATACAAAGAAGGTAATGTTTGTCCGTTATTTCAAATAGAGGATAAATAATAAATATTATTGGATATGGTGTATATAAAAGAGGTATCTTTATCTATAAATACAAATATGGTACGTGCTTATGATAAAACTAGCGCAATAACATTAAGAAATTAACAATATCTTTGGTATGTTCTAACTAAAAGTTATATTCTTAGTTTGCACCAATAAAAAAAATATAATTTGAATTTGCATTTAGAAGCAAACATATTTTCGGTTTACTTAAACAAACACATTGTAGTTACGGTTATTAATTGTATAAATGTGTGAAAAATGCTTGAGGCGTGCCTGACACAATATTTAAGGATAATTTGCTTGACATGGTAAGCAAACAAAAAAAAAAAGCATATCCTTTAGGATTCAACAAGCCTTCTAGAAAAAATAGACAATAGAAATGGCAAAAAACAAAAGAGGAAAAAACCCAACAAATTGGAACTCAAGAGGAAGAAGACGAAAGTAATAGTAAAAAGACGTTATTTTTTTTTATGACGATAATACGGATAATAAAATGCATAGAGATATGCACAATGATCAGGTAAAAAAATATCTGCAATAGTTAAATTATACAATGGTAGAGAAGATATTTGAAAATGGTCGAAATATAGAAACAGTAGAGCCACAAAATCAAATATCGTGGTAACTAATATTTGAACTAGTCAAATTTGCTTCTTTCAAATATCATATTGATTAATTAAAATAATAATTCCTAAATTTATTAAAAAAATAATAAAGGGGAAAAATAAAATGTTTTCTTGAGCACTTATGTAGTGAGCCAATACCTTCCCTTTAACTCTTTACAAGTCCATCTGAAGAAGAACCAAATAAACAAGGACTAGAAACTTGCTATAAGGAATGTGCGACTTTTTACTTTTGAAATACAACTACAACATACAACGATCCCCCACATATTTTAAAAGGACAACAACAATAAAATAAAAAATGCTACATTTCGTCATATGATATTATGCCTCGAATCTAGTGTCTTTTAGAGTATGAACTAGACTTAGAAATATGAGACATAACTTACAAAATAAATGGAGGAGCTTAATGCTTCTATGAACTAGGAATATTTACTACAAGCTAAAATACTCATTAATCGCATTATACTCCATAAATTTATACTATTCATCACAGTTTTGCTCTAATAAGTCATGCGTGTGCCTGGTTATTCATGAGTACTTTAAAGATTTTACCACAAATCTCATAAGAGCGGCCTCACTTCATACTCAATAGATCATTCCATAAAGTGTATACTACAAACTACATTACCTTTACAGAATATAGAATTAAGAGCTTTGTTCAACCTCACTTTTTTTTACAATTTAGCACTACACATACCATGGGAGGGACAACATTTAATAGTGCTACACAAATCAACTGATGACTTGTTATTGCCCATATGAACTTATTTCATGGGATCTACCATCATATAGTTTGGGTTGCCATCATTATTGATACGTTAACATGGCTTTAGTCCCATATCCCTCGATGTTTCACCTATTAATTTTCTCTTCAAAGGTTTAATGAGAGGATCGGCTAAATTCAGTTATGACTTTTTACATAATCTATTGAGATAACTCCATCTTTTAGCATTTGCTTCACTACATCATGTCTCAATCGTATATGTTTATTCTTTCCATTAAAGGTCTTATTCTTGGCAATCGATTTTTCTGCTTGACAATCACAATGCATAGACACAGACAACATGGGTTTTAAACCTAATCGAATATTTGCTAAGAAGTTTCTTAACCAACTAGTCTCATTACCAGCCAATTTTAGAGCAATAAATTCTGACTTTATAGTAAATTTAGCTATGATAGTTTGTTTAGTTGATTTCCATGAAATTGTAAATCCACAAAGGATAAATACATAGCCACTAGTGGATTTTCTCTCATTTGAATCAAAGATCGAATTGGTATCATTGTATCCTTCAAATGCAGCAAGAAATCCATTAGATAGAGTACCATTGTTCATGTCACCTCTCAAATATTTCATCAGTCTGACTTATGCAGTCTAATGATCATGAACAATATTGTTTGTATACTTACCCAATCCACACACAGCATAGGCTATGTTAGGTCTTGAAAAATTCATTTAATGCATTGAACTTCCAATTATCCGTGCATACTCAGACTGAGCAATGGTTTCACCTCTATTCTTCTTTAGTTGAGTGTTATCACCATAAGGGGTACTTACAAGATTGACATCAAAGTGTCCAAACTTCTTAAGAAGTTTCTCAACATAATGTTCTTATGATAGCATGATACTATCATTCTTCTTTATGATTTTAACAAGATCGACGTCAAAGTGTCCAAATTTCTTAAGAAGTTTCTCAACATAATGTTCCTATGATAGCATGATACTATCATTCTTCTTTATGATTTTAACACCCAAAATAACACTCTCTTCACCCATGTCTCTCATATCAAATTTAGAAGCAAGAAAAGACTTTGTTTTACGTACTACATAAAGACTAGTACCAAAGATAAGCATATCATCCACATATAAGCATGTAATCACACAATCATTATCAACAAGTTTCGTATAAACATATTTATCAACTCCAAATATAGGGAAACCATCTCTTTAATAAAACTTGGTCAAATTTCTCATGTTGTTGTTTAGGAGCTTGTTTTAAACCATATAAAGATTTAAGAAGTCTACAAACTTTCTTTTCTTGTCCTGGAACAACACAACCTTCAGGTTTACCATATAAATATCTTCTTCTAAATCACCATTTACAAAGACTGTTTTTACATCCATTTGATGGATAAAAGGTTTATAAATCGAATCCAAGGCAAACAAAACTCAAATAGAAGAAATTTTAGCTATAAGGTAAAAGTATCAAAATAGTCAACATTTTGCCTTTGAGTAAAACCTTTAATAACCAATCTAGCTTTAAACTTATCAATTAAATCATTAGGATTTAATTTCTTTTTAAAAATTCATTTGCAACCAATAGCTTTAACTCCAGGAGGTAAATCTACTAATTCCCATGTTTTATTAAATAGAATTAATTTCAACTTTAATGGCTCCTTTTCAAAAAGATGCATCAGAAGAGGAAATTACATCTACAAAGGTTAATGGGTCATTTTCAACAAGATTAGTATAAAATTCATTTCCAAAATAATTTTCTTTCCTTTACCTTTTACTTCTTTTTAAATAAAAATGCAACCAGGTCGGCCATTAATGGGTTTTCGACCTGTCTGATCCGATAAAAACCCTATAGGATAATAGGATTGAGTTTTGATATAGGTAAAATATCTTGTAAGGTAATAGGGTCGCGTTTGGATCGTACTAAAAACCAATGGATACCCGACAAGTATGACCCGACTCGTTACTCCCAGTAGGAAAAAATATGTAATGTAAAATACGGTACTGCCTAGCATTAGCCATAGCCCACAGGGAGAGAAACTTAAAAACAGAGTAAGCATTTAAAAAAGCAAACCCTAAGTCTCTCATTCTCGTCTCTATCCGTTTACCGCTGTATCTTCTTCTTCATCTCCACTCTACACTACAGTCTTCTTTCTTCTCCTATCAAGTCATCCACGGTCAATCTCAGGCTCTTGCTTCTTAGTTTGCCTCTAGACTTCGCCGTCGCGTTCAACTTGTCGTCGTCCTCTAACCCTATCGTCATCATCCAGTGGTTGTCGTTGTCATCCGGTAGTCGTCGTCATCATTCCTCTTCCAGCTAGTAAGTAAAAGAGCTCCCCTCTCTCTATCTGTCGTTGTGTATGTATAGATAGCAGTGGTGGTGGTGTTCATGTTTTAGTTTGTGTTTTGGGTATCATTTTGGATTTATGTTTTAGTTTGTGTTTGGGGTGTTGAATTTGGGTGTGTGTTTCATGTATGGATATGCGTTGGTTCTCTTGATGGTGGTTGATGTATGGATATGCGATGGTTCTCTTGACAATTTCATCGATTTGCAACCTTTTTTTTTTTTATTTTCCATTTTGGGCTATGATGGCTTGAACTATGTGATATTTTGTGAAATTGGGGTTGGAAGGAAATTTTTAAGAGATAAAAAAAAAAATCCTTTTTATGTTATTACCTAGAAGAGAGAAAAAAGGTTAAAGATATTATTTGGTAAAAAAAAAAAGAAAAAGAAAATTGAGAAGAGACAAAATCATACATGGCAAGCTGGGCTATACATGTTTCATATGGCCATGTTGAAGAGGAAGACCACTAGTGGCAGATAGATGGTGGTCTGTGGAACTAAGAAATTTGGACTCTTAAATGCATCATCAACAAAGGCGATATTAGATGACATTCTGATAGGTTATTTGTTATATTTTCACTATGGTACATACGATATAGTTAAGATTGGTTAAAATCTAACTATAAAATAATGGTTCTATTTTTTATTGCTTTGAAAAATCATATGATTCAGTTTAAAATTTTTTTATACCACAAGAGTCAGTTCTATTCGTTTTAGTGCACAATTTATACTGCTTAGCTTTTGCCTTTTGGCTTGCTATATTCAAAACTTGTTTGGTGCTTGAAAAATTGGACTTATTTTGTTTCCATTTGTACACCTATGAATATGGAATGTATTGCAGTTTTTAGAAAAATGGCTATAAAATTGTGTAGTCAGGTGTACTATTATGGCTATTTATGGATTTTTCCAAGATGTTTGAATCCTGACTCGCCTTGATTCTATTTCCTTTTATGCTTCGGCTTGGGCTTTGTAGTTATTTTAGATCATATGTAAGCTAGAAGATGAGCTTGAGAAGTTAGAAATCAATGATGATGATGTTATAGATGATTAAAGCCAAGTAAGTGCTAGTATTTTTCACTCTCTCTATCTTGTGTTTTCACTATTGGTATTATATATGTTATTCATAGTATAATAATTTAATGGCATTTCTTTATAAAGCTAGCAAGCTTTGTTTAGTAACTTTTAAATTTCTAATTCATATCTATTAAATTTCTAATTCATGTCTATTTTTTGTATGTCACAGGGCATTTATGTGAAGAGATGTTAAAAGGGCAAGGAGAGTTAAGGAAGAAGCCATGGAGAAGCTCCAAGATGTTTTTCTTTTTTGTTTATTAGACTACTTAAGGATTTGATAACTTGTCATTAAAATTTGGTTTATGTCATGTACTTATGTTTGCATGAGAATTGTTATGTGTTTGCATGGGAATTGTTAAGCTCAATAAGCATTTCAATTTGTATGTCTCTTGATTTATTATATAATTTGAAAATAGGTTGGCAAAGAGATGGTGAATGGCTATGTTATTAGACTGTTATTTTATTGGCTTAAGATTGCTAAATCTATAAAAAAAAAGAGCGAAGTGGGTTCGGATTGATAATCGGGTGGGTAACCGGACGAGTGTCGGGTTTTAGAGTAAACCCTATAGGGCAGGTTTGGATAGAAGGAAAAACCTATAAGGTTATAAGGTTGGGTTTGGTATATCCTATAGTGTAGCGGGTTCGAGTTTGGATTCATATGACTCGCCTGAAACCCGATCTGGTTGCATCTTTATTCTTAAATCTTTATTTTAAGAAACATTTCAAAGCATTTTCAAAAGTTGGTGTATGGGGAATATTTTTAGATTTTAAAGGAAATACATGTTTAAAAAACTTTGCATTTTTTTTTGTCTCAACAATTGTATTGTAATCTAAAATTTTAGAACTTAATTTTTTTCTTAGGATAAAGAAATTAGCAAGACATCCCCACTTTTAAATATTTCAAATGAGAATAACCTTTTCAAAGTTCATAAGGTATTTTTCCTATTTTTCTATAAGGTATTCTATTTTTCAAATGACATGCAATTAATATGGCTTCATCCTAAAGATTTTCAGGTGTATTAGAACTTACAAGCATACGATTTATCATTTCTTTTAAGGTCTTATTTTTCCCTTCAGCTACTCCACTTGATTATGAGGAATAAGGTTGAGTTATTCCATAAATTATTCATTTCTTTTCACAAAATTCATTAAGTAAAATGTACTTATAACCTCTGTCTAATCTAACTCTTTTAATTTTTTTATTCAATCGATTCTCTACCTCAGCTTTGTATATCAAAAACATGTTAAATGCTTTATTTTTATTTCTAAGCACATAAACTTTAGTATATCTAGAAAAATCATCTATAAATGTTACATGATATCTTTTACCTCCCTTAGTCATGGTTTGCTTTAGATCACCTAGATCATTGTGAATTAGATTTAATAATTCAAATTCTCTAAAAATAGAAGCACATGTTTTCTTAGTTTGTTTAGATTCAACATAAACTTCACATTTATGCATACTTGAATAATTGATATTAGAATTTAATCGAACAAATTGCATTTGCTTAATACATGGAAAACTAACATGTCCTGACCTACCATGCCATAAACCACAAGAGCCAATCAAGTAAGCAAAAGAACTTGCATTTTCATTAAGGGTAAATTATATCGGAAGGTCCCAATGTTTGGAATTAAGTTCATTTAAGGTTTCAATATTTCAAGTGGTTGAAAGAGATCCTAATCTTTAGAGAAATTGATCAATTAAGGTCCTCTTTGACGTGTGTTAACAACATAAATATTTAATTAAAACTTAGAAAACCCGTCGCATTATGACACACGTCAATAAAGACCTCAATTGACTCACTTCTCCAAACATTGGGACACTTTTGAACCACTTGAAATATTGAGAACTCAAATGAACTTACCTCATATATCGGGACCTTCTAGTATAATTTACCCTTTTCATTAATAACTTCAGAAATATAAAGTACAGATAAATCATGACTGTAATAGTCCTGCAGCAAAAAATTATTTTTTATCATTACAACTTTATTAGACTAAAGTGACAACTTCACTCCCACTTTTCCCAACAACAATACAAAAATCAAATTAGTTTGAATGTTAGGAACATGCAACACCTTATTCAGAGCTAAGGTCTTGCCAAATGTGAGTTTCAAAAGAACATTTCCTTTCCTAAGAACTTGTGTGGTATGAGAATCACTAAGATGAATAGATTTTTCTCCTTCCTCAACTCGCGAATGCATCTTTATTTGCACAAATGTGCTTAGTAGCACTAGAGTCTATAGCCCATTCTTTCACAGTGGCCATTATTTTTAAAGAAATGACTACATCAATAATATCATCTACTTGAACCAAATTTACTTTTTCGTTTAACAGGATTGTCATTTCTTCCCATTCTCTTCCTGCATTAAGGTGCATGATGGCCAGGTTTGCTACATACAAAGCAATTGCCTCTGTTCTTAAAAGTGGGATTATTGACTTTTAGGCTTGTAATCATTTTTTTCATACCTTTTGTATGGCTTGTGTAGCTTGTGATCCACTAAATTTGCCTTACTTTCAATCTCCTTTCCTTCAGTAGCTTAGGATTCCTTTTGATCGGTGTCCTTGATGATGATGATGATGTGAGTGATCAAATCAGTAAGCGAAAGTTAATAGTTCTTGTGTTTAAGTTGTTATTTGTAGTCGCTCCATGGTTAAGGCAGTTTTTCTATCAGCAAGCCAGCCATGAACTCCTTTTATAGATTAATGTTTTCAGACTTGAGATCTTCTATTAACTTGTGATACTCATTGATATGCACTTCACTATCTTTGTCCTCGACCATCTCCCATTTGTAATATTTTCCAATGATAAATTATTGTTTCCCTGCACTTTCAGCAATGTACGTAGTGATCATAAAGTCCCAAATCTTCCTTACTCCCTTGTAAAAACAGTAGACATCAAACAACTCATTAAAAAGAGTACTTATGATAGTGTGCCTACATACTTTATTTGCATGAGTCCAAAGCTCCATTTGTTTAGAGAATGAATCTACAGGTTTAGTATCAATAAGAGCGTATGCAACACCATGCATATCTGAAACCAAGAAAATGCATTCTTGCCATAACTTAAAAATCTCTCCATCAAAGATTTCTATTTTTTGATATGTTAAAAAACAAATAGCACGGTGATAAGTCTATTTTACTTTATTCTATTCATTGGAATTTGGCCTTAATTTAATGCGTTTTTTATTAAATTCTTATGAATTTGGTGCTTTTAATGTTTAAATGTCGTTTTTCAGCTCTTAGAGTCAAAAGAAGAAGAATTAAAGTGTTTTGAATCAGATTTGGAGCAAAACAGTAGAAAAAGTCAAGGAACAAATCCTATTGAGCCTTGGAAAAGCACTAGTTGAGGCTAAAATATTACGGCAAAACAAGGCAAAATTGGTCTGTTGTGCCCAATGTTGAGCCCTCGATGTCACCTTCGACATGTGTTCTGAGGTGATTGAGCCTGAACATGAAAACAGCTTTTGTTGCGCCTCAACGTCAACTCTAAATTTGACCACAATGGTTTCTAAATGAAGACTAGACCTTTGTTTGACTGAAGTCATGCCTGAAGTCTCTTGAGCCTTAAACGTCCTAAATTTACCCCTCGATGGAAAGATAGATAGAAACGTTAGTGTTTTAGCAGCTCAAGTCGAGCCCAGACCTTCACGTATTATCCAAGTGCTTGACTTACCGCATGTCAATTAACTTTTTGAGCTAGCAAGTAGACGCATGTGATTGAAAAAAAAAGCGTATTCCATTATAAAAGAACATGCCATGTCGGCAATAAAGCATCATTCTTTTATGTGCCCTGAGCCTATAAAAAAGCATGTCGAGGCATGCGATGAATAATGTAGCATATGTAACAAATTCCCTAACGTAGAATAGAGAAAGAGAATTCTAAGGTGAAAGAACCCATTTCTTCTTGATTTAGAAGTCTCAAAGTTTTCTGTGTAAAATCATTTTAATCCTTTGTTTGTAATTTCCATAAGATTCCATTCTGAATTGTAATATTCTTTGATAATTTCACATTATTTCTTCATATTTCGTGCTTCATTTCTAAATCTATGGAGAAATAATCTTCTACAGCTTAGGGTTTGTGAATCCAAAACTCGATTCATGTGATTTCAAATGCGTTTTCAATTAAATATTAACTGTATATTTGCAATTAGTAGCTTGTTTTTTTTTCATGGGTCTAATTGTTTGGTGCACCTGTTATATTCATGTTTTATTTCAATTGAATAGGCCCAGAGATTATTCTTTTGAATAGATTCGTGGCTACTAATGGAGTTGATTCTAAATTTCCTTGAGAGAGGGATGGTGAAACTTTCTATCACTTGTTTTCAAATTCATTGAGTTGGTTTTAAAAATAAAAGATTCTTGAGCTTTATGTGGATCTAACATCTAGATCTAGAACTACTGACCTTGAGAGAGGCTTTAGTTTACCTAAGTTAATCTGATAGTGTAAATTCTCCAGCATATATCTCTCTCTAAGTTTTGTTAAGAAATCACATGATAAGGAGTTAATGAAGCAGATATCGGGCTGTCGTCCTGCATTATTGCAAATCGATCCCTAATTTTACCCCAAGAACATTTGTGAATATCATTAACATCAGCATAGCTTATGTTTTCATTATTTTTTTATAAGTTTTTCTTTGGCTAGATAATGGATAAAATATGAGTATGGTAGATGCCACCAATCCCTTAGAATATGACTTAATTCTTTCTATACTACTTCGATAGGTGCACTTACCTAATGTTGGTAGTTACTAGTGGAAGTTGGACAGAACTGATTAATTTTATAAATTTTTGAAAACATCAACTTCGTGGTCTTTTTAAAATGTGGTTTTTATAACCATGCCCAATGAACCAACCAAGTCTTTCTGGCACCATTGCCATAGAATCAATGTTGGATTCAATTATTTGAAGCCCAACAGGGCAATATCTAAAAGCATTTCATTTATTAATCTAGTCACTAATTTCTGTGAATAGTGTAAATAGTTTTTTATTTTTTGTTTTCTATGCTTTTTTTTTATAGTTTTTCTGTATATATCTGTTTCTTCTGGTATATGTAAATATGCGTTAACCCTTTCTTCTTTTCTTTTGTTTATATGTATACAATGTATATATCTATTCTGCTTTGTTCTATTCTATTTTTGTAGATAACGTTCTTTATGTTTGTAGATATTCTTGTGTATATCTGCTTTTATCTTTTTGTAGTGTCTATTCTTTTATTAATTAAATTCTTTGTTCTTTAATTCACTATTCTTTTATTTGTTCATTGTTTATTCTTTCTTGTTTGTTTTTTTTTTTTATTGCTGCTGTTGTTTTTCTTTGTTTAATTTTTTTAAAATAAAAACAACGTATGATTATGACTAGGAACCAATCTTACCCTTTATTTTTGTGTACTCCAGAGCCTCAAAGAATAGAAAGAATTTCACACAGATTGGCTAGGGAGGAATTGAGAATTTTTATAGAGGAAATGGCTACTAGAATTGATCCAAAACATGAACCTAAGGGAGAAATTCTGTAAACCCCTAATTTTTAGGGTAACTTTAAGCTTAAACTCTAAGCCGGAAAGTCAATCGGAAACTCTAGGTCAACAAATCCTTAGGAAACCCTAGCAGTTTAGATCCGGCAATCTCGTGTTCTTAAACGAGAAGTCGAAATATGAGTGGAGAGTGTAGATTGGTTCATAATAATATTAGGATGCTTAAAAATATCAAATTGGTAAAATTTTGGCCTATTTCGAACTCGATCGGATACAGCTTTGAAAAGCATGTCACGGGGCTCGAGATACCCAAATATACTATTAGTACCATTAGATTCTTAATTTCATAAGATTTCCAAAAATATTAGTTATATAATTTTTCAGTTTATAAAAGTTTTAATTATAACCTTTTTAACGTATTTTCATTATTACTGATAATTCAATTATATAATCTACTTTTTGATTTTTAATCACACTATTCACAAGTACAAGCACTCATACTCTATTCTTACATCCTTACAACCTATTCTTACAAACTTACATCATTTTCCTCACAAATTTACTTTTCCAGTACACTTTATTACTTAAACTACTTATTAAATTTGAATCTTGCTACATAAAGAATCAAACATCTCTCTCTCTCCCCTAATACCCCGTCGTCCTCTCTCTATCATTTTGTTTAAATTGTCTCGTTTTATTTACTCAAAACAAACCCTAATCCATTTTCTATAAATACTCCTTTTTGTCTTTCACTTTTCACTTTCTCTCTTTCTTTATAAAAATCAAACTTTGGAAAAAGGTTTTCTCTCCCTCCCTCTCCTCTCCTTACTCTTTCAAGTTTCTTGTTCCAAACACTTCATAGGTAGTAGATTTTGATCCTACCACAATAAAACATGTAATGGCAAGAATCATACATGTGTGGTTTCATAAAAATCCCCATGAGCTTTATGCTGGGGATGTGGAAACACTAAAGCATGATATTTTTGTCATCACAATATTGTGGAACTTGGTATTTTTAGTTGCTTTACTATTATTTTGCTATATTATTGTTTTATGTTGATATTATTGATATTTTGTGCATATATTCATTTATTAACCACATGTACATAACGTTGATGCTGCATTTGCACTCATGACTTGCATGATAAACTAGATCTAGTTGTTTTGAGCACATAAATGTCATAGATTTTTTTCTTATGTACATAAAAGACTTGTAGTAGCATAATAATAATGAGAAAATGTTAAAAAGTCCAAGATTTATCTTTGCTTTAACAACAATTATTTTTAGAAATTCGGATGGAAAAAGAACCCTATTTAGAAAAGCTATTTTCCAACTTCAAAATGAGTATTTTACATTAAATATGAAGGGCTTAGGGAATAGATATCATAAAGGAATGGTTTTTGATGAGTAAAGCATAGATCTACTAAGAGATAGTTTCAAAATAAGAAAATTCACAAAAGTTATGTTAACATTATGTTTCAATCCCAACAACAAACTTAAAATTCGTTGTAGACACCCAAATTTTGCCCAACTTAAAGGATTTAATTTGTAATTAGAATTAGTATTGTATCAAGCTCACAAAAAATGAAGAAATCACAAAAATCAAGAAAAAGCCAAAAAAGTCAAGAAAAAATGCAAAAATTCCAAAAAAAAAAAAAGAATTAGTGCAAAAAATGAGAGGAAAAATAGAAATTATTATTTGAGCTTGATATATACAAAATTCTAGTTATAAGTTGTTTTAAAGTTGATTACAAATTTCAAAAATTATTTGTTTAATTAAACTCACATTTGAAAACCTTAAGTATTGATGAAGTTGGCTAAGTGATCGAGGCACAGGCCAAATGGCCTTTGGTTAAACATATTGACCCAAACACACACCCAAGCTCAAGGACCTAGGTTCAAATCCTAGCAAAGGCAAATTTTTGCCTTTTTATCATCTTATTTTGCCTTTTCATCTTCCTCAAAGTAACTTTTCGCCTTACTTTACATCGATTTTTAACTGGAAAAAATCATTAATTGTTGAAATTGATGATGCCATTGCAAAGTAGACATGGAATATGAAAGATCAGTACACAATTCATGTGTAAAAGCAACCCAAAAGTCACAAAATTCTTGCTAGAAAAATTGGAAAAAAAATGCAATTTATGAAGCTTCAATTGTCCATTAATGGTGATTTACAAGAATGATGAAGTTGGACGATTCATCTACCCAAATTGGATGATCTGAGAAGAATATGAAAGATCAATCATCAATTCATCGGTTTAAATGAATTAAACACGAATTATTGGATTAAATTCGTGCAAATGAAGAGGCAAAAATCGTTGGTTTCTGAAGCAATACGAAACGTTAAATTGAGCTTGCAATCTAAAATAGAGGATACTAGATAAAAAGGTACAAGTCAATTCGATGAAACACTTACTGAATCAGATAGAATCGAAAGCTTTCATAAATCTCAGAATTTGAACAAAATTGTCAAATTCGAGGTTGATAAGCTGAAATTAATCAAATTAAAGTGTTTGGAGAGCTTTAATTGAGTGTTGTTGGTCCCGAAAAGATAACCAAGAGGGGGGGTGAATTGGTTATAAAAACTTGTTTTTAAAATTAATTTCAAACAAAATTCACACCACTTGATTATACTATAAAATGGCTTTAGATTTTTCTCGTAAATATGAAAATCACAAATGAACACTTAAAAACAACACAATAGATCAAAACATAATGCTCAAGCACTTGAAAAATAAGTTTGAGTTCTAAATGTTTTCTTCTTGGAACTTTCTGAAATACCCTCTGATTAACCCTCTGACTCAAGAACAATAATTACACTACTCTCTGATTCACTTTCTGACTCAAGAACACATGCAGCAAGTGAAATTAAATTTGCACGAAAATAAAAAGAGATGAGAGAAGAGATAGCAAATTCGATATATAGAGGTTGCACCTTGAGCGTCAATCCTCTCTTCCAGCTCCAAGCCAGGGTCACCGGTAATACACACCGATTTTGTTCCACTAATCCAATCAATGAAAATCGTTACAAGAAGTTCACAATTCACTCAGCTTGATTCTCTTAAACAATCAAACTACTGAGCCTACTTGCAACTCACAATCACTCAAACAAAAAGTAATTCAAAATCTGAGGAAAACAATAACAATCCTCTACAGTGTTGTAACGAAGAAGATGAACAGTAACGAATACACAATTTCGCTCTTTTTCTTTTTCGAAAAATTATCCTCTATGTGTGTTGTTTCTGACTTGAAGCTCCTGGATTTTATTTGTTTCTTTCAACGTTCGAATTTGAATTTTCCAGATAAGCCTCAATTTCAAATTTCCGAGAAAGACGATATGATAAGCTCTGTTTCCATATTTTTCGTATGGCATAATCCCTTCAAGTTTATCTTCATAATCTGCCTTGCTTTTGAAATTAGAACTTCTGATAAACTTCCATAAGATTGGGATAACCTCAAATCACTATAATCCTGCATAAAATTCTCTAACAAAAGAAATTCGAATCACTTTTCCATTGAACTCGTCCGTCACTGTTCATGCTTCATCTTCTTTTATTACCGCTCATCAGATTTATTGATTTTAATCTGATTTCAGACAAGCTCTATAATTGTCACGCCCCGAAGGGTACCCTAAACGTGGCAGTCCACCGTACACAATATTAAAGCCTAAGAATGACCACCTCAGTCACGCGAAGGCTTCCATACTATGTACAAGGCGTCTAACACATAAAGGAGACAAATCGGAATGATACATTTTATGTTGATACAATTGAGTAACAATGTAAAGGAAATACAATCCACTATACTCCAAATACAAAACACTATACTTCAAAATACAGTTCATCAAACTTCAATTACATTCATCCCAAGACTTCACTACATAAAACTATTACAGGCAAATCGTAAAGCTTAGCCAAAAACTTCAAGCATTCTTATATCTTGCCGGAATCCCGAAGTCATTCTCGACTTCAACCATCTTGGTCCCCACTTAGCATTCTTGGAATAACCTGCTCATTTAAACAACTATTGGGGTATAAGCTACACTAGCTTAGTGAGAATTCCCTTAATTCCGTACCATAACAAACAAGTTATTAATCAATCATATGCTATGCATGAACAAACACGTGAGCAAGCAATTATGTATGGGTAACCGGAACCCACACACAGAACGGATTTACGCCCTCCGTATCTTGGGTTAGGAATGGTATTGAGTCTACACGACCGCTGCTAGTCCCCAAGCCCTCGGCTCTTAGCACTCGACTCGGCTAGGCTCATACAAGGATGCATCCACATGCGCCTTAGTACCCGAGAATGAGCTCTGACCGGGTCTCGTACTTAAACGAGTCCTCGGACCATACCGATCGACCTGCGTAGGAGTAGCACGCTACCAAATGCAATATGTCTGATGCGATGCATGATCAATTTACTTTTTGCTTAGGTCAAAATATTTATACATTCTTTAGAGTGACCAGGCAATATCATACACATAAATAATATGAATCATGCAGTTATCCAATCAAATCGTGGTTTCGATATGCTTTAGTATTCCTTGGCATACATTCATCACAGTCTCATCATATATCCCATCCCCATTCATATCGATTTTTATCTTGTTCCTAAAATTCTAATGCGACTAATTACAAGCACAATCAAGGTAACAAAACAAGGAGAAAACTCACTCAGCCATTGGATCACCGGTCTTCTAGTAATAATAATCCGGTGGTAGGGAATCGTCGAACTCGGGATAACCTAAAAAGGAAGAAATACTCTAATCAGTATTTCAACTCAAACTAATCCAACGACTTCATACGAACTTATCAAATTCGTAATTCGCGTCCTAAGCGGGAATTCCAACTTAAAACGGCCATAACTTGGTCATTTTAACTCGGAATCTCGCAAATTTTATATCGATTTCTATCTACTTCGGAAGAGCTTTCTAAATACGAAGTTTAAATCAAGTTTTGAAAATATCTAAGCCTCGGAATTGAGGGATCAGATCTGTACAGCGGTTTAATTCCAAAATGCGGTTTTCATGAATGCACTTGAGATTCCTAAGTATAAATGACTAAATGCAATGGTAATGATTTTCCCTATCATGAATGTCATGATGTGAACTTAATGAGTCTATGTTCTTATAACTTTTTAGGTTTAAGAATTTAATAACTTTTCTTAGAAACCATTTCATATTAATGTTTAAAGTGAATTTACTACACTTAGTCACACTACATATTACAAGGATTTTCTTTAGAAAAACTCTATTTTAAAGAATTTTGACCCTCATATTAGTTATATCCTAAGGCCTTTATTTCTTTAATAAAATCCACATTTGTAAACTTTTAAGTGGGTCTTCTACTAGGGGTTTCCAAAAATCCGAATTTACAAAAGTCCATTTTCAAGTTGATTCCTTTAGAAAAATATATTTTATACTCAAAACTTTAAGTATTTATTATACCTATATCCTAAGGACTTCATTTATTTAAGAAAATATCATTTTTGAAGTTGGAAAAATAGTGTTTTCTAACCCTACATCCATTATTACGAATTTTCTATATGACTTTTAGTTCAAAACTTCTATTGGACTTCATTTCTTGTTTCCAACATTTTCTTTAGAAAAACTCATTTAGACTCATGAAAAATACTACCAAACATTATCTATTACCCATAGGCTTCATTTCTCTTGTAAAATACATGTTTAGAAGTTGATAAAAGTGTTTTTGACCTAGGTTTTCAAAGTCATCCGAATTTACACAAGTTCATATTTTGAAAAGTGTTTTCCTTTTTGACTTTATTAACTTATCTAACCATAGATCTATACTAGGAAGGTGATTTACTAAAGACAAAAGCATTAAAACTATTAATGCACATAAACACAAAATAAAGATGAGATCTTAAATGCCTACATGAATATGAGTAGAAAAAGGTAGATCTACTATATCAAATGCTTAAATGAGTTTTGAAACATAAAAACCATATTTTTATAAAAGATCCTTTGTTTAAAAGACTTTTTGATGGTAAAAGTAAAGCTTTTGGTATAGAAACTCCTTTAAAAGATAGATCTACTTTGAAATGGTTCGGGATTTTTGTATTGTTATCTCATTGTTCCTACTACAAGATCATGGGAACATGGAGTTGAGACAACCAAAAATCACTTAGCCATAACAAAGTTTCATGAGTTGGAAGTAGTGGATCTTACTTACTTGAAGTGGATGGAAGATAGAAGAGAAAATAGAAGTTGTGTGGATGTGTGGGGGCTTGTAATGTTTCGGCAAGAGAGGGAATGAGAGGGTTTTTGGAGCTTTTCACACTTTGTAAATTTTGGAAGTGAAAGAATGAGGAGAGAGAGAGGAAAGATAGCTTATATATGAAATGGATTTAGGTTAAAAGAAGAAGGAAAATTTTAAATGGAGCATGGATGGGGGGACTATTCACGTCGGTCACTATTCATGAGGGGGGAGAAAAAGTTTGATTGATTTAACTTGATGTGAAATAGTTAAGAGTGTAAGAGAAGTTAAGGGACAAAAGTTATGGAAGAAGGGTTTGATTGTGATGGTAAGGGTTAGACTTGTAGGTAGCTAATAGGTAGTCATAGGTTGTACTTTTTGAATAGTGAGGAATAGTTGACAAGACAATTTAATTTCCGTGTAGTATGAAATACGAATAAAAAGGCTATAACTGTATTTTTCATAAGCCGGAAAATTATGAAAAATATATTTTTGAAATCCTTATTTTATTTCGATTCAAATGAGTATTCATAAAGAAATTTTTGAAATTCTAGTTCCGGGGCACGCTTTTCTATAATGGGTCTCGGGATGACCCGGAATTGAAATTTTCTTAAAATCTGATCTTTTCTTGGTTTGAAATATAATCAAGAACTATATTCAAAATTAATTTTGCTTATAAAAGTTTCTTATTTGGAAACGAGGAAAAGCCGGAATTAGGGTATCTCGGTCTTTCTCACAAAGCTTGAGCTAAACTGATTTAGGGTTTCATTTTCTGGTTTTCGAAGTTTACTTGATTACTAGGAAACCCAGGTATAAAAATAATATAATAATAATAATAATAATAATAATAAAATTGTGTAATGAAATAAAATGAATAGTGCAAAAGAATAATCAATTACCGGTAGAAATGAAAATACGATAAAAAGGTTATAACTGTAACTTTTATAACCCGAAAAATTATATAACTGATATATTTAGAAATCTCGTGGAATTACGAGTCTAACGGTACTAATGGTATATTTTTGATATCTCGAGTCCCGGGACACGCTTTTCGAAGTCTGTATCCGAACGGGTTCGAGATAGGTCAAAAATTTACCAATCTGATATTTTTAAAAACTTATTTACTACGAGCTATTCTACTATTTAAACTACCTTTGGCCTCTAGAGTTAAGGGCGCTAGATTGCCGGACTTAAGCTATTGTATTCCGGTTAGGGTTTCCGGATGATTTTCCGGTTTAGACCTTTGCCAATTGGAAACTGAGATTTTCTGTTTATACAACGTATTTAGTTTGAGAAATTTATTTTAAATTTTATTTTTATAAGTATTAATATCTCTTATTGCTTTCGGAAATCTTGAATTGAATTATTATATTCGGAATTATATCGGTAATGGTTACCAGATATGATTTTCTTGAGTTTGAGTCAATTATCGATTTTTGGAATGATTTTGGGAAATCTTGATTTTTATAATTTGCTTTTAAAAAGGATCTTCATAGTGTTTTGTTTTCGAATTTATTTTTGCTTCGATTTAAGGTTTTATGAACAATTGGTTAACTTTAAGGATTATCTAATTTGTTATTTTGTTTCTTGAATTCTTCCTTCTTAAGATTACGAGATTTTAATTTCTAACTCGTTCTATGATTCTTGGGGTTTGATTTGATCGTTAGGGCTTTATTGTGATTTCCGTCTCTTAGGATTATTAGTCTGGTCGTTTGGGGAATTTCCAAAGTCTATATTTTATTATTGGCAGATAAAGTTTTCTTAATCGTGCCAAAGCCTAATTATGGAATTGGCCTTTGGTGATTTCCTGATCCTTCAAATTGTCATGTTATGGATTAACTTGCTTTTTAGCAAATTATCACTGTGTTTTATTTTTATCCCGATTTTTATGAATTGTAGATTAGGTAAGAAGTTTATCTTACGTAATGGTTTTTGGACTTAAGGACTTTTGTAGTCCTTATTTTATTTTAGATTTTCTCAAGATTGAGAAATTTTTGGATTCGTTCGTAATTTAGGATTTATCGAAATTCGGTTTTAATTTGGAGTGATTTTTAAGGTTTATTTTCGAAGTTCATTTTGAAATTATTTACTGAAATTTTCCGGGGCTTACAATAATTTCTCGCTTGTGTCTTATCCTTTATTTATGTAATATATATTTTCTTCATTTACTCTTATGCAATTCATCCAAAACATTCAGAATAAGAAATAAACTTGAATTGTCATGATTATATTTAAATCCATAAAATAAAACCCTATGGATATTGAACCAACTTATGTGGAACAGATTGAATATATTTCCCAAATACATCCAATCTTTGGAGCTAGGTCTTCAATGGATTGATTAAACTTGTTTTCTTCATAAAAAATTATATCACACTTTCTGACTTTTGCTTCTGATATACCTTCTGCAGATTATATTGTACCTTCTGACTTTGCTTCTGATATACCTTCTGCCTTGGTTTAAGAACTTGTTTATAAGCAATGTACCTTCTGCCTAACTTTCTAAGTATTCTTCTGAGTTGTGTAAAGAATTAATTTCTAAACTTCTTGACAAATTTTCTGACAAACACAACTCAAAATAATTATTATTTCATTCTTTTTGTTATCATCAAAATCTATAATTGAGAAAAACCAACAAGTATGTGTGAGGTCTTTACCAGTTTAGAATTGATCGAATTAGCCAAAGGAAAGCTCTGCAAATTTTCCTTCCATTGCTGCCATACACCACTTCTGGTGGTTCTGGGTGGAAGCCACCACTGCTAGGAGCTGCCCAGCCACCATCCACGTCGGGCCGACAAGCTCCCACAGGCCGCACACCACCACATCCATTAGAATCAGCCTCGAAAACCATGCAGTCTTCTTCTTCGCCCGACCGGATTGACCCAACCCGACCAGATCCGACCCGATCCGAGTCAAAGTCCACCCAGGATCCAGCCAACAAATCTGACAGTTGATATTAGTCAATAGATCCAACGTCCCAGATTAGTCCGCATCTGACGGTCCAGATCAAATTAATCTGATCCAACGCACCAGATTAAACCAAGCAATCAGAAGGTCCAGATTCAAGTCAACACAGATCTGATGGCCCAAGGTAGTCCGCAGATCAGACGCTCCATATTTAATTCGCTTGCATCTAACAGCTAGGATTCGATCACGTGATCAACGCCTCTGATTCAGTTAATGACGATCCAACGGCTAGATTTAGTTCGCTGATCTGATGGCCAAGATCACGTCCGCTTCATCCAACGGTCCAGGTTGGTCCGTATTTATAAAATACATATTTTAATTAATAAAAATTACAGAAAATACCAAAAAAATTCAGAAAAATTCTAGAAAAATATAAAAAAAATTCCAGAAAATTATGAAAAAATCAAAAAAATATTTTTATGCATTTTTAGACATATTTTAATATCTTGATATTTTTGTGATATATTTTATATTTATATGTCTAATTATACACACTTGTGTTAGGAAATAAAAAAAATAGAAACATGAAAAAATATGAAAAAATAAATACTTTCCAATATTGATGTATGATATATGTGTGATATTGAATTTTCATAAATAGTTTGTATTTGTTTATCTTGACTTAAAAATGGATAAAAGCATGATAAAAATAACAAAAAATATGAAAAATACTTAGAAAAATCTTGTTTTCATAAAAATTAAATAAATGATTAGATCTTTAGGATCATCATAAAAAGCTTTTTTTTTTTTATAAAAATAAAAAATTAACTTAAAGTGAAATAGTTCCAAAATTAAAAACAAATCAACAAATTAAAGTTTTCTGAAAAAAGAACTACGTTTTGTCTTATCTCGATTAGCGAGTACGTAGGCACCTACGGGAAGACATAAAAAATGAAAAAAAATTGGTTTATTATTTATTTGTTTATTCTTTGTAAATATTGTAGTTTACTTTCTAAAGAATATAAAAAGATAAAAAATTATTAGATTATTGATCATGTATAGTTTATTCTGCTAAATAATAAAAAAGACAAAAATGGTAATGAAAATAAAAATATGAATTTTCCATATTGTTGATAATTGTAAATATTAGAGCAATTGAAGGATATTTGGTAAATTTAAAATTTTAAAGTGGTAACCGTTTAGGTTTGAATAGGTTAGCCTTCGAACCCAAGTTATCTGGTTTTCAAATTTTGATTTTCTAAATCAAATATTTTTCGCAGATTAGTAGCTAAGTTAAGATTAACCGAACCATTGATCTTGACTTTTATTTTTTCCCAATTTTTATCGGGTGGCGACTCCAAAACATTTTTAAATTAAATTTCTTTTAATCCCTAGTCGATTATTTATCATGTATAGTTTATTCTGCTAAATAATAAAAAAGACAAAAAATGGTAATGAAAATAAAAATATGAATTGTCCATATTGTTGATAATTGTAAATATTAGAGCAATTGAAGGATATTTGGTAAATTTAAAATTTTAAAGTGGTAACCGTTTAGGTTTGAATAGGTTAGCCTCCGAACCCAAGTTATCTGGTTTTCAAATTTTGATTTTCTAAATCAAATATTTTTCGCAGATTAGTAGCTAAGTTAAGATTAACTGAACCATTGATCTTAACTTTTATTTTTTCCCGATTTTTATCGGGTGGCGACTCCAAAACATTTTTAAATTAAATTTCTTTTAATTCCTAGTCGAGGATTCATGTTAAATGGGTTAGGGTTTAATATGAATCGGATTAGAAGAAATTAACCAGATAATGAGAAAAATCCAGGCTCGACATTCGTAATAGGGAAAGGTTGGTATGTGAATACCTATTTTCCAACCCTAAAACAAGAGTTTTATTAAAGAAATTGAAGCTTTAAGGAGTAGGTTTGATTATGAATTTTTTTTTAGAAAGATTGAATAAGTTTTACACAAGAAACAATCTCAAACATAAATCTCAAAATTCGGATTTAGAAATGACCCCCATTTAAACACCTATTTCCAAATGCCAAAATAAGGATTTTAATAGAAAAATATAAGCCTTAGAGAATAGATGTAATAAAGACTTAGTTTTGACAAGAATAAGTGGATTTTATTAAGATATAATCCTAAAACAAGGAAAGGTTTCAAAATATAGGTCAAACAATGTTTTCATTCCTTAAAATATTGTAAAATTCGTAACTAGGTAAAACCCCTATTTAAGCATCTATTTTCCAACTCCAAAATGAAAAATTTTATTAAAATAATGAAGGTATTAGGCATATAGGTCATTAAGGTTGTATTTTGATAAAAACAAGTGTGATTTTGCTAGAAATAAAACTAGTTTTCTTAAGTCAAGTAATTTTACAGGTTTTGCAAAGCAAAAGTTTTTTAAAAGAATTCTTGTTATCAAATATCATTAAGCATATACATATAGATAGCTCATCTCATGACATTCATGATAATAACTTGTAGATATTGCATGTACATATAATATGCTTGGTAGAAACAAAGCTTAAGAAAATAGTGTCTTTCAAAGTTCAAACCCCATAAAGTATTGTCTAAGTATATGAGGAAACAGATTGATCAAAACATAAGAATCATGCATGATATTGAGTTATTTATGTATATAAAAGATCCTTTCAAAATATAATGATAGCTAAGTATCTATCAAAGCTTGTGAATGATGCTTGAATCGAAATTAGAATTTGATTTGTGGGGTGGGAATCTCGTATGACATTCTGTACCCTACTGTTCATGAACCAAATGACCTTGTTTGATAGAAATAACTTTAGAAATAGATAGCTCTCATCGAATAGGTAGAAATCGATATATAATATGCGAAATTCCGAGTTAAAATGACCTAGTTATGACAATTTTAAGTTGGAATTTCCTCTTAGGCGAACCTTGACAAACTTATTAGAATAGAATTTATAAGTTTCAGTTAAACTTTATAGAAATACTCATTGGAGGTATTTCTTTTTTTATGAGACTTGGGAGACGGACTAGACCTTCCCGAGGATTACTATGATTAAGAAGAATTTCGCGCCATGGCAAAGTGTGTTCACTTTCCTTAAATTACAAGCTTACAATTGTGCTTGTAATGATAGTGGCATTAGAATTAGGAGAAGATAAAATTGGAATGCACATGTGAATTCTACGTGGTTAAATTGATGTTAAGAATATCGAAATGGGTATTGCTATAAATATTTGTATGATTTATTATAGAATTGAAGTGTCTGAAATCTCTATGATCGCCTATAATTCACTTAAATAATATGCCATGACTATATAACTAAATTGCCCATGCATATCATATATTGAGTCACATCAAATTCGTTGTTATACCTTTGTGGGAAAAAGGCATAATAGCTAGGCAACAGGTGGGCTTGAAAACTCGGATATTGGCACAAGGTCACCTGAATTGAAATGGAAGTGGAGTAGGCACTTGAATCAACTACAAAATTAAATGAGTGGGTGGGCACCTGAAACAACCACTATATAAATGAGAAAAATTGAAATCTATGGTCGTATGGGCCTGAAACACCTAACCCCGAATGGAGGGCATAAATCCATTCAACATAGGATTCCCGGAGAGTCTTATGTATTGTATGCTCACGTGCTTGTGCATTTCATATGATTGTTTAATATAACTTGCTTGTCCTATTGTTTGATGAAGTATTTAATTTAGAAGTGAAACTCACTAAGCTTGCAAGCTTATACCCCTATAGTTTCCTGTTGCAGTACAATTATCTATGGCTATCCCTAAAGGGATATTTCTCTCAAGTATAACTTTTGGAATTTAAGGAGTTTTTTGAAGTAGTCGAGACCTAGATGTTAGGCATAGACTTCTAGTTAAATCTCCTTAATCATTTACATATATGTTGTTGTAAGAGACTTTTGTGGACCCTAAAGACTCTTAATATTTTAAAGGGGGTATGCCCCTTAAATCTTTGTAATAGATTAATCTTGGTTATAACTGTTATGATTTATATTCTCATCGCTATGTATGTCTTCTTAAGCTATTTCGATTCAAAGTAAGATCCCTTATATAGTGAATGTAAGCCTTACACCCAATAGCTAAACTCAAGGAATGACTAAGGTTGTCATACTTGAGTTTAAAACATCAAGTGTAGCAGACTGTCGCATTTAGGGTACCTTTTGGGGCATGACAAATTCAAGGGGAGATATGTCACGCCCTAAAAAGGAGGCCTAGAAGAGATTCTGTAGTGATCACATCAAGTATGCATTCAAGATATGATAATTGTTTTGCAAATAAGACTTTTGCAAAACTCTACTTAATGTATATGCTATACAAGTTTTAATTCATAAAACATTTTAGTAACTAAGGAAATATATATTCCTACAGTCCACCAAAACTGCAAAGAATTGGTATCCCCCACCAAACAGTAGAATAAGATAGATACTTATATATTACAAACTTTTAAACAACATTCAACTAATCCAAAACTAAACTTATCTTATACATTACAAAATCTCAAACTTAAATTCTAAACATGCAGATTACACACTAAGACAATCTTCTTATCTTCACTAAAGATGAACTCTCTCTTCATATACTCTTAGCCTATCCCACCTTGAGCTAATCCTGCATAAGAACTGTAGGGGTGTGAGCTCAACCATAGCTCAATGAATAATAAAGGCCCAACCACATAACAAGCTAATACCAAGCAATTTTTATTAACAAACATATATAATGTGACACTCAACCATATGATATGCACAGTTTGGATGACCGAGATCCGAACCAATAGAGATTTAAGCCATCTCTTGGGGGTTTAAGGTCTAACTCAAGTCATTTACGCTCAAGAGAACTGCGAACTAAGGAAAGGAGTGCTTTCTCAATTTAGAGCATTCAACTCATAACATTCTCAACTTATTGCTTGCTCAATCCAAAAATCATTTTTATAACAAACATAACCTCAAACTTTTCCTTAGTATTAACTAAGAAAGGAGGATTTTATTTGAAACTCCTTTTATTGAAAAATAACCTCTAACTTCTCCTCAAACCTAAGGAGGGAGGATTTCCTTTAAAACTAGTTTTATTGAACATAGCCTTTAACTCCTCATTAGAAAGAGATAAGAAGGGAAGACTTCATTTTGAACTCATTTTGTGCATAGATTGAAACATTTATACACATATACTACCGATATAACCTCCACTTCTCTTATAACCACGTAACCTCCCTAAGTATTAATCCTTAAAGCCAACTCCAATATAGGTAACATCCTTCGATACCTGGTTAGTTCCTATGAAGCTGACAACCCTATAGTAGCTTTAACTAGATTCACTGGACTCTCAAAAGCACTACTACAGAATCGAAATATTAATATGTGACGTGAACACCATGCTGATGCAAATATGTTATCGTGTAATGTATGTTCATTTAATTAAATGGCCAAATAGTATTAGGTCCTTTTATTAGGTGACCAATCAATTTATAAACACTCATCAACAATAACTATTCAATTATTACAAACAATGAGTGATCACTTTTATGTAGGTAATTTGTCAATCAAACAATCACCAAACAACAATCAAATGCCCAATCCCTACACACATTCAATTATATTTATCTTAACTTTAGATGCAACTACATTGCAGGCACAAGCAAGGGGATAGGGTCAATGTTACCCACCTGACATCCAAACTAGGTCTTAACAAGCCTCTAAGAAACCCAAAAAATATCCCCATCAACATCAAATCATCATCATTAACCTTCATATAGAAAACCAAATAGAACTAGAAGATTGGCTAAAGCCATATTAGAGAATAAACCAAAGCAAACATCTATTCAAGAAATTAAGCTCATTCTTTAGCAATCAAGCACTTAAAATAACATACTCCTTTTATTGAATTGAGTCCAATAAACTATGATTACATCTAAGTCATTCATTCATTAAGTCTAAATTGATTTAATTTAACCATTTAATCCACTTATTAAGTTATATTTATTAATGTCACAAATTCATTCTCAAGTATCTATTAAGATCTTAATTAGCTTAAATTCCCTATTTCAAGTCAATTTCATTTTAGCTTCTTCTTATCCTTCCAATTAAACTAAACTTAAGTCTATGCTAACTCAATATTAGCCAAGTTAAATGCACTTAATTAATTTAATCCATTTTAGATCATTAAAATATATTTGCATAAGCTCCTTTATACTTGAAAATCATGTTAATTCAATTCAATTCTAAAACCATTAATTCTTTCAATTAATCTTTAGTTGTGAAAGCTAATATATCACATCTACATTACATTATTATTTTAATCCATTTATTTATTTATTTTTTAAACCAGGTAGTACAGGCAACTTGACCTTCTGCACGGTCGTGCTGGCCTGCACAAGCACGGGCATGGGGCACGGGCATGGCCTGTGCATACTGGAGCAACAATGACCAGAGGCTACCATAACCTCTGATACGCTGCCCTATTAACCTACATGGGCACAAACATGGCATGTGCTGCCCCTATTTCATTGTCACGAATTTGCTTTGCTTCTTTTACATCATTTTATCAATTTTTAGACATTTTACTTCCATCAAAACATCATACAAGCTGGTTTTTATTACTTCTAAACACTTCTATATACATTCAACAACATCAAACACCTTCAAACCCTTCCAACAAACCCCATATCTACTATTCATCATCAACCTAACATGTATCAAGCATCAAACCAACACATACAAACATAAACAATAACTAAAACAAAGTAAATAACAACTTATCTCTTTTAGATAACTTAAACTTCTTGATTTTTCTTTGTCTCTACTCCCTTTAAGTTCTTAAAGCTTCCAGTTCATAATCTCCATCTTCTTCCATGTTTCTATCTTCCTTTTCTTCTTTGATTTCCTTTAAACTTGAGATTTTTAATGAGATTTAAGAGAAAAAGAGGAGAGGAAAAGAGGAAGAAGAGGAAATGTAAAAAGAAAAAGAAGAGGAAGGGAAAAGGAGAAAGAAAATGGAAGCCAAGAGGATAGAGAGAAAACAAATAAGATAAGGCTAAAATAATTAAGGATAATTATGGTTAAAGGGATTCGGTTTAAACCTTTCAGATGATTTTTTTGAGTATCGAAAATAAAAGAAAGATAATTTCATGATGTATAACATATAAACCAATTGCTTGAATTGAAACTCAAGTTTAAAAATTTAATTTTGTAAAAATTTGATATTTCGTTTGAGTTCAGGTTCAAAACTGATATTTTTGGATATGTTTTTGTACTTATAATTTGTGGAGATTAAGAAAATAAAATTTTAGGTTCAAATAGCTAATTTATAACATTTTATAATTTTAGATAAAAGAATATGGGAAATTTGGGGTCATTTGCAAATTAAAAGAGGAAATGTCTAGTTTGTTAATTATAAGAAATTGAATAGATCAATTTATGAAATGAACTAAGATTTGGAGTTTGCAAATTTATTAAACATGAAAATTGACTTTTTCCAAGAGTTTAGAGATTTAAAAATTAAAAGAAAGGAAACTTAATTTAAATTTATAAAAGATAAAAAATATATAGTTGAGTAAATTAGTCATTTGAAATCTCAATTCGAGTTAATTTATTTATTAATTTAGTTAAGTCAAGTTATTTAATTTATATCTTGGTAATCATGTTACTTGACTTATTTGATTATCCAAGTTCAATTTCAAAATTTAGTTTTAATTTCAAGTTTTGCTATTGTATTTCATTTCTTGAAGAATTTTTTATTCCTTTGTTAAACATTCATATTTATTAAGTTTCTATATCACAAGTAGTATGATTACGTATTTTTTATCTTTTATCACATTTATTTGAGTTTCTTGCTATTTTTCATTTTTAGGAAAGGTATTGAAGATTTATTATTGTTTAAGTTTAATATTATTTCTTTATAATTATTTATTTATTTATCATTTATTTCTTTAATTTCAAACTCTTAGAGTTTTAAATGTTCCTTTAATTTTACACAACTGATATTCTATGTAATATAGCATATATAAACTGTAAGCCCTCATTTTCTTAGCAATCTGAACTTAGTTTCGGAGATTGGAACCGAAAATCGAAACCCTAAAAGAATACCCTAGGACTAGTTGGACCTAGAAACCCTAAGTCCGGCAGTCCTGAGAACGAAACCCTAGAACAATAAAAATGAGTTAACTTTAGAATATAGCCCTAAATAATTTATCAAAGCATAAAAAGATTCAATTTCAGAGAAATTCATTCGTTTCGAACCCGATCGAGATTTGTTCTCGAAAACCAATCCCTGGGACTTAGGAATAGAAAAATATTATATAGGACTCTTTAGAACTGGAATTTAATAAGGAATTCAAAATATAATTATAAGAATTTTTCGAGTTATAAAAATTATAGTTATAGCCTTTTATCGTATTTTCATTACTACCGGTAATTTAATTGTTTAATCTACTTTTTGATTTCTATCACACTATTCACCAAGTATAACCACTCATACCCTATTCTTACATCTTTACAATCTATTCTTATAACCTTACATCATTTCCTTACAAATTTATTTTTCCAATACATTTTATTACTTATATTACTTATTAAAATTTGAATTTTATTACACAAAACAAATCACACAACTCTCTCTCTCTCTCCCCTCTCCAAATCCGGTGCCTCACCCCCCCCCCTTGTACATGCCTCCAATTTATTTTATTTTTATTCTATTAAATAATCACACAAAACCCTAATCTATTTTCATATATAAACACCTTTATACTTTTACACTTTCACTTTCTCTCTTTCTTCACAAAAAGCAAACTTTTGAAAAAAAATTTTCTCTCCCTCTCTTCCTCTCTTGTGCTGTAACCCCCTCCTTCCCATACACACACACACACACACACACACACACACTCTTACACACTTTTTCTTCAAGTTATCTTATTCCAAAACACTAAATAGGTAATAGATCTTGACTCTACCACAATAAAACATGTAATGGCAAGATCATACATGTGTGGTTTCATTAAAATCCCATGAGCTTTATGCTAGGGATATGGAAACACTTAAGCATGATATTCTTCCATCCTAATATTGTGGATCTTGTTATTTAAGTTGTCTTGCTATATTATGCTCATATGATGTTCTTAATGATATTTGGTGCATATATTCTTTCTTTAACCTCATCTACATAGTATTTATGTTGCATTTGCATCCATGACATGAATAATATAGTAGATCCTTTTGTCTTGAGCACATAAAGGCCATAGATTTTTGTCTTATATACATAAAAGACTTGTAGTAACATGATAATAATGAGGATATGTTAAAAAGTTCAAGATCTATCTTTGTTTCAATAAAAATGATTTTTGGAAATTCAGATTTAAACATAACCATATTTTGAAAACCTATTTATCAACTCCAAAATGAGTATTTTATATAAAGAATGAAGAGATTATAAAATAGATATCTTGAAGACATGATTTTTATTAGTTGAGCTTAGTTTTACTAAGAGAAATTTTTAAAACAAGAAAAAAGTTATAAAAGATAAGTTAGAACTTGTTTCAACCCCAATAAGAATTTGAAATTCGTAACTAGGGAGAAATGCTAAGTAAACACCTATTTTCCAACCCTAAAACAAGAGTTTTATTAAAGAAATGGAAGCCTTAGGGATTAGGTTTGGTTAGGACTTAATTTTAGAAAGATTAAATGAGTTTTACACAAGAAGTAATCTCAAACACAAGTTTCAAAATTCGGATATATAAATGACTCCCATTTAAACATCTACTTCCAAATGCCAAAATAAGGATATTAATAGTAAAATAGAAACCTTAGAGAATAGATGTAATAAAGGCTTAATTTTGATAAGAATAAATGGATTTTATCAAAGTATAATCCTAAAACAAAGTAAAGATTTCAAAACATGGATCAAACAATATTCTCATTACTTAAAGTTTTGTAAAATTCGTAACTAGGCAAAACCCTTATTTAAACATCTATCTTCCAAAACCTAAATAAATAATTTTATTAAGATAATGAAGGTATTACGCATATAGGTCATCAAGGTTTTATCTTAGTAAAAATATGGATGATTTTCAAAGATATAAAGCTAGTTTTTTCAACCAAGTGTTCTTAAAATTATTGCAAAGTAAAGATTTTCCAAAAATTCTTTTTAACCAAAAATCATTAAGGATATACATATAGATAGCTCATATCATATCATTCATGATAATAACTTGTAGATATTGTATGCACATATAAGATAATTGGTAGGAACAATGCAAATTTTACAAAACAATTTCGAAAATGCAATTTTTGTTTCTATTGATTAGATCTGATCCAAGCTTTCCAAGACCTAAAAGTTTCCAAAACTTAAAAATAACTTCATAAATAGATATATCTTTCGAAGTAGGTAGAAATCGATAGCATATTTGCGAAATTTCGAGTTAAAATGACCAAGTTATGGCCATTTTAAATTAGAATTCCCATTTATCACGAAAATTACGAACTTAAGAGTTTTGTTTAATAAGATGGAATTAGTTATGGGATTGAAATGCTCATTTGAGTATTTCTTTCGTTTAGGTGACCTCGAATCGGAAGAATTCTTGTCTCTAGATTGCTACTACTAAAGACCGATGTCCATAGCCGAGTGAGTTCACTTTCTTTAAATTACATACTTATGATTATGCTTGTAATGATAGTGGCATTAGAAGTAGGACAAGATAAAATTAAAATGTGCATGTGAATTCCATTTGATTGAATTGATGATAAGAATATCGAAATGAGAATTGTTATAAATACTTATATGATTTAGTATAGAATTGGAGTGTCTGAAATCTCTATGATCGCCTATAATTCAATTAAATAGTATGCAATGACCATATAACTAAATTATCCATGCATAACATATATTGAGTCACGTTATATTTGTTATTATACCTTTTTGGGAAAAAGGCATAATAGCTAGGCAACGGGTGGGCCTGAAAACTTGAATATTGTCACAAGGTTGCCTGAATTAAAATGGAAGTGGAGTAGGCACTTGAATCAACTACATAATTAATGAGTGGGTGGGCACCTGAAACAACCACTAAATGTTTGAGAGTAAAATTGAAATCTATGGTCGTATGGGCCTGAAACACCTAACCTTGAATGGAGGGCACAAATCCATTCAACATAGAACTCCCGGAAAGTCTTATGTATTGTATGCTCATGTGCTTGTGTATTTCATATGATTGTTTAATATGACTTGCTTGCCCTATTTTTCGATGAATTATTTAATTTGGAAGTGAAACTCACTAAGCCAGCATAGCTTATAACCCCACAGCTTCTTTTTAATGCAATTCTCGTACATATGGTTGTGTCCCCGTACTTGTTTAAATTACGTAATGTGAAGTAGGAGTTTTCCCTTAGAAGTCTATAATTAGCTTTGTATAGACTTTTAGAGGAAACCCTAAACGCTCGGGTTATTATTAAAAACTAATATCTGGACTTTTTATTTTGCGGGGGAATGCCCTTTAGTATTTTGTAAATGATCCTAAGATAATTGTGGTTTATGTTTTTATGCTTATTCTATTAAGTTAAACTATCTATCTCCAACTGTATATGTATTCTATTGTCGTAAGGGAACACCTTGCATCTAATACAAGACTTTTGAATGACTGCGGTAGTGATTCATAAGTCTCGTTTAGCATGCGGCGGACTGTTACGTTTATGATACCCTTTGGGGCATGATATAAACCATAAAAATTTGTTTAGCGACCTCAATCTTCACTTACCAGACTTTTAAAAAGACTCAGACTCGATAAAGGTGGTAGCCGACTGGCCACACGATTGGACTTAACTAAACCCGACTCGTCTCTTGACTTCAGATAGCATATGACAACACCAACTTAACTCACACGACAAGGCAAACTCAATAATGAAAGGTTGTAGATTCGCTTTTCCATTCTCATCTGAATATATATAACAGTGTGCATATAAAATATACATTGCTCATATTCTTTTAATCATTAGAGGTATTAGGTTCTATAATTTTCATCAATGTGATCATCTTGATGAGATTAAAATCAAGATGTTTCATTTTTGCTTTTTATATATGAGTCAAAATTTTACCAATTTATTTTTATAGGATATTAATGAAAGTTTTGAAAAATTATACCTCAAAATTTTGTTAATAATGATTTAATTTCTTAAACAACAATTAGATTGTTTGTTTTTAAAATGCAAAAAACTAGAGTGATTCTTGTAATTTCTTTGTAAAACATTTCCAAAAACTTCACATTATTTATTTAATAATTTTTATATTTAAGTTGTTCTATTTTTTGTTATTACAAGATACATCATACTAGAACAAGCCAACCTAGGATGATGTTTAAGTACTGTAGACTAAATTTGCATGGCACAAATACAAGCATAGCCAAGCCAAGGTGATGCGAGTCAAATGGCGATAACAAAAAAGTGAAGATAACATAAGCAATCAACTTTTGCTTGGGGACTCGTACGTCGGCTTCAACGCCGCCAGCTTTCACATTTACACTGTTGGCCTTCAGCCGACCTTCGATGTTCATAGAATCAAGATTTTATAAGCCAATGTCAAAGCCACCAGCTTATGTAATAAAGGACGTCAACTTAGTTACACAAAAGTTATAATTTCTTTTTATGTCTTTTAGGTTTCACCTGTATTATTATATATACTCTTTGTGCGTATTTTGTACAGACGGTTTTTGAAGAAGTATTTTTAATACAAATTCTTAAGAGAGTTTCCTCCTATGTAAAAGCTTTCTTTTGGTTCTTGTGATAAGAACTATATCTTGATAACTGTGGTTTTAATTAACAGGTTTAATTAGGGCCAACTTCCGTTCTTGATAACCATGGTTCCCATCGATAGGTTTGGTTGGGGTCAAGTTTCGATTGCTACAATTTGATAAATTTGGTTTCAATTGATAGGTTCAATTGGGTCGAGTTCATGTTTTCTTGTTTCAAGACAATCCTAGGGTTCATATTCCATCAGCGATCATTTGGGTCTTACCTTTCTATACGTAGGGTTCGCATTTTCGCATCACAAGTGTTGCTGCAAATAATTTTGAAATAAAACCAAATGTTATACAAATGGTGCGGCAATATGTACAGTTTGATGCGTTATAAGATGAAGATCCTAACACCCTTCTACAGCAGTTCTTGAAAATTTGTGATACATGTAAGATCAATGGTGCTTCAAATGATGCCATACGATTGAGGTTATTCCTGTTTTCCTTGAGAGGGAATGCAAAGAAGTAGTTGAACGGTCTGCTTAAAAATTACATTACCACGTGGCAATGAATGGCTGAGAATTTCATGAGGATTTCCCCCATCTAGAACAGCTAAATTGAGAGCTGATATTGCCTTTTTCCACCAGCTTGACTCAGAGACCCTATATGAATCTTTGGGAGGTGGAAAGACCTGTTTAAGTCATTACCCCCATCATGGTTTACCTGAATGGACTGAAGTCCAAACTTTTTTATAATGGGCTAAACTATGGAACTAGGCAGTTGATTGAGGGGGGGGGGGGGGGGGGGGGGGGGGGGGGGGGGGAGGGGGGGGGGGAGGGGGGGGGGGGGAGGGGGGGGCGGAGGCTTGAGTAATAAGTCTCCTTAGGAATGTTTAAATCTTTTTGAGGATATGGCCAATAACTATTATCAGTAGTCTTCTACTAAAACTAGGAAGGAGAAATTTGGAGAAGTGTTTGAGCTGGATTTAGTAACCTATCTGACCTCCAAAATAAGGCCCTAAGTAGAAAAGTGGATGGTATGACTGTTGGGATTGGCTAGGTGAGCATGATTGATAGTGGCTTTGGACCAATTGGTGAGGGAATGACCTCTAAAAGTGTTGAGGTTGTGAGTAATTACAATGGCCAAAGAAATGACCCCTTTAGTCAAACCTACAACCCAGGTTGGAAGAATCACCCAAACTTTACGTAGAGTAACAACAATTTTTATCAATCTATTAGAAATCCACCGAATTATCAAAAGCCACAGGGTCAAGGGTCGGGAGTCTCCCAGGTTAAGAGCTCATTGGAGGAGTTAATTCCTCAATTTATTAAGGTGACAGAGGCCATGCAACAAGGTATTGACTCAACTTTGAGGAATTATATTATTGCCATACATAATTTGGATATACTATTAGGCCAAATGTCCAAACTCATTTTGGAGAGACCTCAGGGATTATTGCCATCAAATATTGAAGCTAATCCAAGAGAGCAACAAAAACCATGAAGAGAATGACTCTTAGGATGATTATCCTACAATTTTGTTTGTTTGTTTGTCAGAGTTGTTTTTTATGAGAGTTAAGAGAATTGGTATGTTTTGTTTTTAAAGACATTGGTTAAAGTTTGTTTGAAGTTTGGAAAAGTTTGATGACAGATGATTGTTTTCCTCAAAAAGATTTTGTTGAATTCTTATTGATTGTATATTCAGGTTTTAAAACCTATTTTGAATGAATTTCAATGATGTTTGAAGTTCATGGATGTGTTTCTTTGAATGAATGAATGATAGGGATATGATTAATTGTGGAATAATCCACAAATTTTAGTTGTTTTAAAGAGTTTTGTAGGTGATTTATCTAATCAATGTAGCCTCAAGCCAATGCTGCCACGTGAAAGATAAATTAATTTTCATCATAATTTTTTATCAAGCTTTGAGTCGAGCCCTCAACTTAGGCTACGATGCCTCTAATTCTTTTTGCAGGATTTAAATAAAGGCCTAGATTTAAGCTTCGATTCTTTTATTCATTTATTTTATTAATTCTTTATTTTTTTAATAAGTGGCTACTTGCATTTAAGTCACAATTCTTTAATTGTTTTTAATAAAAATGATGCGACTTAAATGTCGAGCCCAAAATTTATGCCTCGACATGCTTTAATATAAAAAGCTAAAAACTATTCATTCCCTCTTTTTCTTTATTGCATTCAAAAATTCTTCAGACCCGATAGAGCAACATTTACTGTAAACCCCTAATTTTTAGGGTAAATTCAAGCTTAAACCCTAAACCGAAAAGTCAATCGAAAACCCTAGGTCAATAAATCCGTAGGAAACCCTAGCAGTTTAGATCCGACAACCTTGTGTTCTTAAACTAAGAAGTTGAAATATGAGTGGAGAATGTAGATTGGTTCGTAATAATATTAGGATGTTTAAAAATATCATATTAGTGAATTTTCAACTTATTTCGAATCCGATTTGATGCAAACTTTGAAAAGCATATCCCGAGGCTCGAGATACTAAAAATATGGTATTAGTCTCGTTAAATCCGTAATTTCATAAGATTTCAAAATATATCAATTATATAATTTTTCAGGTTATAAAAGTTTACAGTTATAGCCTTTTTACCGTATTTTCATTACTACTAGTAATTTAATTGTCTAATTTACTTTTTTATTTCTAATCACACTATTCACTAGTACAACCACCCATACCTATTCTTACAATATTACATCATTTTCCTTGCATTTACTTTTCCAATACTATTATTACTTAAGTTACTTTTGAATTTTGAATTTTATTACACAAATTATCACATCTCTCTCTCTCTCTCTCCCTTGCTATAATCAGCACCCCCTTGTCCTCTCCCTCTCTCTCATTTTTTTTTTAATTTTTTTTCTTTTATATACTCAAAAGAAACCCTAATTCCACTTCTATATAAACTCCTTTATGTCATTCACTTTTCACTTTCTCACTTTTCATCTAAACAAAGCTCTTGAATTTTTTTTTTCTCTCCTCTCCTCTAGTTGTCGTGACCTCCTCCACACACACACACATACACACACACACACACACACACACAATATTTTTCTTCAAGTTTCTTATTCCAAACACTAAATAGGTAATAGATCTACACTCTACCCCTTTAAAAACATGTAATTGCAAGATCCTACATGTGTGATTCCACTCAAAATCCCCATGAGCTTTATGCTAGGGATATGGAAACACTTAAACATGAGATCCTTGCCATTACAATGTTGTAGATCTTGTTGTTTAAGTTGCTTTTGCTATTATTATGCTTTATTTTTTAGTTATGTTGTTATTATTAATGTTTTGTGCATGTACTCATCATTTAACCTTATCTACATAATGATCATAGTGCATTTGCATTTATGACTAGTATAATAAATTAGACCTAGTTGTTTTGAATACATAAATGTCTTAGATTTTTGTTTTATGTACATAAAGGACTTGTAGTGGCATGATAATAGTGGAAAATGGTTAGAAAGCTTAAGATCTATTTTAGTTTCAACAAAAATAATTTTTGGAAATTCCGATATAAAAAGAACCCTATTTAGAAAAGCTATTTTTCAACTTCAAAATGAATATTTTACATTAAAAATGAAAGGCTTAGGGAATAGGTATCATAAATGAGTGCTCTAAATGAGTAAAGCTTAGATCTATTAAGGGATATTTTTCAAAAGAAGAAACATTCACAAAAGTCATGTTAACATTATGTTTCAATCCCAACAATTAACTTAAAATTCATAATAAGGAAAGCTTGATATATGAACACCTATTTTTCAACCTCAAAACAAGATTTTTATTAAAGAAATTGAAGCCTTAAGGAGGAGGTTTAATTAGGAGTTAGTTTTAGAAAGATTAAATGAGTTTTTCAAAGAAACAATCTCAAATATAAATCTCAAAATTCGGATTTAGGAATGACCCCTATTTAAACACCTATTTTCAAATGCCAAAATAAGGATTTTAATGGAAAAATAGGAGTCCTAGGGAATACATGTCATAAAGACCCAATTTTGACAAGGATAAATGAAATTAATCAAAGTATAATCCTAAAACAAGGAAAGGTTTCAAAGTATGGATTAAACAATGTTTTCATTCCTTAAAAATTTTGTAAAATTCGTAACTAGGTAAACCCCCTATTTAAACATCTATTTTTCAACTCCAAAATGAAGAATTTTATTAAAATAATAAAGGTGTTAGGCATATAGGTTATTAAGGTTGAGTTTTGATAAAATTAAGTATGATTTTGCAAGAAATAAAACTAGTTTTCTTAAGTCTAGAAATTTCAAAAGTTTTGCAAAGCAAAAGTCTTCTAAAAGAATTCTCGATATCATATAGCTCATCTCATGACATTCATAATAATAACTTGTAGGTAATGCATGTACACATAATGCACTTGGTAGAAACAAGCTAGGAAATAGTGTCTCATATCCATAAAGCATTGTCTAAGTACATGAAGAAATAGATTTACCAACACCATTAATCATGTATGATATTGAGTTATTTATGTATATAAAAGAGTCTTTCAAGATATAATAATAGCTAAGTATCTATCAAATCTTTGGAATGATGCTTGGATTGAAATTAGGATTTGATTTGTGGGTTGGGAATCTCGTTTAGCATTCTGTAACCTATTGTTCATGGACCTAACGACCTTATTTGGTAGAAATAACTTTAGAAATAGATACCTCTCATCAAATAGGTAGAAATCGATATATAATATGCGAAATTCAGAGTTAAAATGACCAAGTTATGGCCGTTTTTAGTTAGAATTTCCTCTTAGATGAACTTGTTAGAATAGAATTTATAAGTTGATTCAAACTTCATAGAAATACTCATTGGATTTATTTCTTTTGATTAGGAGACTTAGGAGACGGACTAGACCTTCCCGAGGACTATTACGATTAAGTGGATTTTCGCGCCATGGCAAAGTAAGTTCACTATCCTTAAATTACATGCTCTTAATTGTGCTTATAATAATAGTGGCATTAGAACTAGGACATGATAAAATTGAAATGCGCGTGTGAATCTTGTTTGAATGAATTGATGATAAGAATATCGAAATGGGAATTACTATAAATATTTGTATGATTTAATATAGAATTGAAGTGTCTGCAAAATCTATGATCACCCATAATTCGTCTAAATAATATGTCATGATCTTATAATTAAACTGACCATGCATACATATGTTGAGTCACATTACATTTGTTATTATACATTTGTGGGAAGAAGGCATAATAGCTAGGCAACGAGTGGATCGGAAAACTCGAATGTTGGCATGAAAAGGCTTGAATTAAAATGGAAGTGGTATAGGCACTTGTATCAACTACAAAATTAGTGAGTGGATGGGCACTTGAATCAACCACTATATAAATGAGAAAAATTGAAATCTATGCTCGTATGGGCCTGAAACACCTAACCCCAAATGAAGGGCGTAAATCCATTCAACATAGGACTCTTGGAAAGTCTTACTTATTGTATGCTCATGTGCTTGTGCATTTCATATGATTTTCTAATATAACTTGCTTGCCCTATTGTTTGATGAAGTATTTAATTTAGAAGTGAAACTCACTAAGCTCGCAAGCTTATACTCCTATAGTTTTCTATTGCAGTACAATTATCTATGGCTATCCCCAAGGGGACATTTCTCTCAAGTACAGCTTTTGGAATTTAAGGAGCTTTTTGAAGAAGTCGGGACCTAGATATTAGGCATAGACTTCTAGTTAAATCTCCTTAATCATTTATATATATGTTATTGTAAGAGACTTTTGTGGACCCTAAAGACTCTTAATATTTTGAAGAGGGTATACCCTTTAGATCTTTGTAATAGATTAATATTGGTTATAACTGTTATGATTTATATTCTTATCGCTATGTATGTCTTCTTAAGCTATTTCGATTCAAAGTAAGGTCCCCTACATGGTGAACGTAAGTCTTACACTCGGTGTCTAAACTCATAGGATGACTAAGGATTCATACTTGAGTTTAAATATTGAGTGTGGCGGACTATCCCGTACAGGGTACCCTTTGGGGCGTGACACTTACCCTCACAATTGCATCCATTAAACTTACTTAAAATCAGTTCTTTTCACCATTTCAAGTATCAAACTTTTGAGGTAAGCTCTTTTCTCCTCTTGTTCTTTATCTTTACTATTTTATTTAAGCATAGATGATAGATTAAATATACGCATTCTAGGGTTTTAGAATTTTTGTATCTATTGTGCAAGATGAAAAGAAACTTGTTTGATAAATAAGTTCAAATAACTATCTTATGAACTTTTATAAGTTGAAATTTTGGATAATTGGTCACAAACTTCGTTATGATTTTTTGAGCTTCATCGAAATTTTATATAGACTTAGTTTGTTTCGAATTACTTGAAAAAGACATTAAAGACAATAAAATGAAATCAGTACAATAATGTGATGAATATTAGAGTAAAATGTTGTTAAGAAAAGTTATAACCTAACTTCCCTTGAGATTACTCTTCGAAGTTAGCAGTTTTGAAAACTAAGGCAAGATTGTTATTTTAGATATATCAATGCTTATTTTGATTGTTTAAATTTTGCAGAAAAATGGCACCAAAGAGAGCACAATTTCAATCTCATGCACAATCAAAGAGGGCTACAATTATGCTTAGGCCCCAAGTCCAATTAAGTACTACCCCTATCATTACGTTGGGTTTACCAGCTGAAGATGGGGAGAAGTACAACATGTATTTAGTTCAAAAGAAGATAGTTGAAATTTCTATGTTGAATTGGGATTTACTTAGAAGTTATGGTATGGAGGAAGACTTTAGAGGATATTCTGAAGATTTTGCTTGGCAGAGGGTATTTGAGATTAAAGAAGAAGCTTATGGTGAGTTTACAATGGCCTTTATGGCCAGTTTTAGAATTAGAAGTAATGTACCAAGTGTAGATGATGTGATTAATTTTTATGCATTCAAACAACATCGAGAAGTATCTATGAGGCAATTTATATTTGCCATGAACTTATATGATGATGAAGAGTCTCTATACAAACCAAAATTTAAGGATTTGCTAATTGAGATACCAGAGGCAGAAGTAAGGCAGTTTTTTGTTGAAGAAATTGAAGGTGCATTTACTCCTTCAGAAGTTGAGCTTCATTCGATGATAAGTATGATAAGGCAAAGAAAAATAAATGTAGGCCTATTAGTCACTTAGAGAATCAAATATCAGGTCAGCTTACAATGTAAGGGAATATTTTTGGGAGGCTTGATGATGAGGATCTGATAGCATCAACATTAGAGTCGATCAACTCCAAGTCCAACAATCAATTTCAAAGAGTTGGAGACCCATTGATTGTAGTTTCAATGACAAAAAGACGAGTCAAGCACGCATCAGATTGGTATCAGAGCTCTGGGTTTTCTAAGAATCCATATCCAGTTCGATTAGAGGTAACTCAAGTGGTCCATATCTTTGATTGTCTTTTAAAAAAAAAGAAAATAAAAGAAAAGAAAGAATTTGGATAATTTTTTTTTTATATTAGAGATTAATTAAATTTTGAGGAAGAAAAAGATTTGATTTTGATTTGTCTCTTTAGGGTTTTTAGTGAAATTTGTGGTTTCTAAATCTAGGGTTTGAGTAAAAAAAAAAAAAAATGAGTGAATTAAGAGTGAATTCAAATCTGTTGAGGATGGATGTTGATGAGATTTCATGTGACTCTAAATTTTATTTTAGATGCACTGTGAGTAATAGTGACAAGGCATGTAGTGTGAGAATTGACAGTGGGTGTTATGCAAATTTTCTTAGCACTTTGTTAGTGGGAAAGTTAAATTTGGAAACTTTGAAGCACACCTTACAAATTACAATTATCAAAAGGGTGTGAAGAAATTCAAGTGACTGAGCAGGTTCTATTTTCTTGTTATATTGGAAAGTACTATAATGAAGTATTGTGTGATGTAGTACCAATGGAAACTTGTCATATTCTTTTGGGGAAACCATGGCATTTTTATAAGAAAGCCAAATATGATGAAAACAAGGATCGCTATTCTTTGGTTTTAAACAAAAGGCGATTGAATTTAGTACCCCTCAATCCATTGGAAGTTTATAAGGATCAGTTGAAGGTATCGAAGCAATTCAGAGAAAGAGAAAAAGAAAAGAATAGTCAAGAAAAGAATGAGAAAAATGAAACGAATGAAAGTGAAGAAAAGAGTGAGATTGAAGAAAAGAGAGATAACAAACCTGAGAGCAATGAGAGTAAAGAAATTGAGTATGAAACACAACACTTGAGAGTGATCTGGATAAAAAAAGAGAATATATATTTTTTTCCACTAATGAGTTTTACTGTTCTTTTCCAAGTGAGACTGTTTCATCATTGCAAGAATTCAAAGAATTTTGTCCTCAGAGAATTCCAGATGGAATTAATCATCAAATTGATTTCCTCCCTAGATTCAATTTGAAAGAATCCAAGAACGAAGATTCGAGGATGAATCTTCTCAAAGAAGGAGGGAATGATGAGGATCTGATAGCATCAACGGTGGAGTCAATCAACTCCAAGTCCAACAATCAATTTCAAAGAGTTGGAGACCCATTGATTGTCGTTTCAATAATAAAAAGACGATTCAAGCACGCATCACTTGATAACAAGAATTTTGAAGAATATGGAGGTGTGGTTTTTAAATTTAAGGAGCTTAATAAAAGATCATTTAGAGACTGGGGACTGAATGAAGTAGGAGCTTGCCCTACTACTGCACTAGTAGAAAGGGATATAAATATGATAGATCAGAGCCTTGCCCCATGTTTCAAGAGCCATCACCTCCACCTCCAGGGCCAACAACAGAGCACCATGATGTGTCAGTTCAATTAAGTTCTTCTCAACCATTAGCAACTAGCTTCAACAAATTAAACACTGAGGTGAAAGATATGAAGAAAAAGCCTGCTGCTTTCAAAAAAGAAACTAAGGAAGGCATGGAATATTTGAAGAAAACCATGAACTAGATCCTTGATTTGGTTACCTGTAATTTTCTATAATCCAGAAAATCTCTAACTCCTTAACCAGTCTTGGCAGAGTCAAATCAAGATGATGATGATGATGACAATAATGACCATGATGCTAGTTTGCCTCAAACACATTCTTTACTATCCTATATACATTCCCTCGTACACATAAAACCACATATACAATCACCACTTCGAACAAATCCCATTCAACGATTGGCTAAGTCACCTACTCATAATATTGGTGAGGACAATGAAGCCATGGCTGAAACACACACAATTCATTCTTCCCAAACACAAACTCTAGAGCCTACACCAATAACATCTTTATGTCCAATTCATACCCTACCCAAATCTTTCAAGAGGAAGGATAAGAAGCCTATCCTAAAGAGGAGGAAATTAATTTTGCTAAATTATTCATCAGGACCGCTCTGATCTCATCTCACAAAATAAAAAAGTTGCTACTGATTTTCTAGAAGCAATAGAGGTAGTAGAAGAAAGAGTGGAACAAGTACAAGAAGATGCTCCAAGGACTCAACAAGAAGGCAATCCCATAATTCCTAGTGGCATTGACCTAAATAAGGTTCCTACAGCTGAAGAAGAGATGAATGTGTAAACCCCGGAAATTTTCCACATTTGTACACGACTCTACAATAGAATGTATGAACTAGTTAATAGACTTAGATTCTAATAAAAACCTAAGAATAGATCAATACCTGGAATTTGGTTTGATAAATGATTTAGAAATCGAATAAAGAATTTCTTTAACCCTAGTTGATACCAAAAAACGAGATTTTGTATCCTAAATGAATAATTCAAGATATGATTAAAAGAAAAGCTAAATCTTGAACCCGGAACTTATATTACAAATAGATTTAAACAGAAAAATATAAATAGAGATTAAATGATTGCTTTTGAACTTAACACTGATTTGAGATTAGAACAAGGAATAGTAATGAGCCTAAGCTTGGATTTAAACCCTCAATTTAAGATTCCTAGATAGTATTAGATACTACTAATAAGATTTCATGAAGGGTATCAAAACTAAATATATATATATAGTTTGGCCTCCATATCAAGTGTGATACCAAGAAATTAATTAACTACACTTATAGACGGAAAACGATAACCTAAAGATAAACCGTTAGAATTATAAATACATAACGAAAACATAAACTGTTGTATAACACAAGATCTAAACTCCAAATAAATAATTGAATCACGCTATTATTCTAATTATGGTTTTCTTAAGCTATTGGAGTCTAAACAAAAATTGACCTAATGAGTTTTGGAAATCTTAATCGCGGAAGATAAAATTTAACAAATAATTAATCACGTATATATAAAACTTAAAATTGTATTAGTTGATAATCTAAGTATTTTGTATAACCCTATAAATATATTTTTGTACAAAAACTCTCAAATATTATCTAATTTGTACACGTATAACTTGCTAAACTATCCTATAACTAAGTTAAAACAATTAGCTAATAGTTATATATATATATGCTTTCGATGGAGATATGGCTGCAAGTGGTTTTGGATGGTCGGATTGCATGAAGAAGAAAAGAGAGCCGAAATTGAGCAATAATGCACCCCAAAAAGTCAACAAAATCAACCATATAACCAACCAAATATTGCCAAGTAAGCCTCTCATTAATGACAATAAAAACAACAGATCAAATAAAGCTAAATGTAGGGGAAATTCGGAGTAAATTCGTAGCAAACGGCAGCTGCAACCTCCTTCTTCTTCTCCCTATATATTACACATTTAAAGCTATTAATGAGGAAACCAAGAAGCATTGAACACTCTCAAAAATTCCAGACCAAAACTACTCCTAAGTAGCAGCCAAAACAAACTAAAAACAGAAATCAAACAAATCAAATCATCCAAATACAGATCAAAAGAAAAACAATACGAAAAATACTTGGAAACCAGTTCAAAGGTAAGTTGATGTAAATCGAATGGTTTTCATTTAAATCTAAGGGTTAGGACAGATTTTTGATAATCATAGGAACGTGATCAACACAAAAACAAGCCTCGAGTTACATCGGATCGGCTCAATTGAGGTAAAAATCCGAAACCTTAGATTTATTATGTTAAATTCTATATCTAAGATTATATGTTGTAGAAGTGTTAAGAGTTGTTTTATGTTTATATATAAGATATAGAAACACTTAGGAACAATTTAAGAATGTTGTCAACGTGGAAAATTTAACAAATATGAATTGGATCATCGAGGAAGATGATGAACAGTGCTAACATTGTCCATAAGCCGGCAGTGTAGTCGTCCAAAGCAGACGGCTTACAAGGATAGGCTGGTGGTGTAGAGACGGCTTACACTGAACAGAAGCTACGTAAAATTTATTTATTTTATGTAAAAAATGAATGAAAGCCGGATATCTGGGATTCTACGCCGGCGACGTAGGACCGGCGTAAGTTGAAAGCCGACAGCTTTCAAGCCAGTGTAACCAATAAGAAATTAATTGCAAAACAAAATCAACACCGGCACCTGAGTTTCAAAGCCGGCGGCTTTGAGTCGGCATACACCTATAATTCTTCTACAAAAGTTTGTTTTGAAATAAACAGAATATATATATATATATATATATTTATATATGCAATAAGCCTACTGATTATATATTATATATATGTATGATAATATAGAATTTATTAAATAGATAAGTAAATACAAATATTTAGAGTATTGTGATTAATATTTGATAAACCTTAAATTCCTAGAATCAGAGAAAAATATTAAATGTTAATGAAAAGTTATAAATAGTCAAATATTTGTTCTAAATAGATAAAATAAGTAAGAATGGAAATTGGAATAAGCTAAATTTTTTAGTAATGGGATTTCTAAAAATAACCAAATAATTATATGACATAAATTAAAAGAAACACGATGACACTAAGTATTAATAAATAAATATGATTAACTATATTGAGTTCGGTATAGAACAACATAAAATTAATATTAGTCACTATCAAAGCTTGATAAATATCAAGATTAGGACATTAGCCACATATAGGAGCTTAGCTGTATAATTTATATTTTATTGATGAATACTTCAATCATCTTAATAGATGACTTTGATACACTAGAAGATCTTCCAGCCGATTATTACGATTGAGTCAGTATGAGCAGGTGAGTAATTCAGTCATATTGTACTATTTGTGCTTGTAAGTAGTTGAATATATAATGCAAAGATAATCAAATGAATGTTTTGTTGGAAGTACGTTGTGATCTGATTGTATGATTGTTAACCTATCCTTACAAAAGTGATAATGCAATGATTTGATGTTATGAAGTAGTATGATGATGATTGTGTGTAATGTATGATCACCGTTGAATTAAATAAGAACTATTGACTTAATAAAATAATCTGATCATGCATCGCACAAACTGCATTATTGCATATATAAAGGGATGACAGCCTGCTACGTATTAATATTTTGGTTCTCTATTAACGCTTGGTTGTTCTAATGTGTTAGTTCTTCTAAGGTTTTCTTTGTTCCGTTGGTTCTACGGGAACTAAGTGGCACCGAAGAACGTCGCCCGTAGTATCACTTTGAAATGATTAATACTTAGGGAGTTTCTAAGGTGGATACAGGAAATTGTCAGTTTAATTGATTATATTAAAAGTGATAACCCTAAAATGAGAAATCGTTGATTTTCCTGTAAACTTAGTCTCTCCTGAGTAGGTGGGTCATGGAGTAATGGTTCTTCAATCCTTAAAAAGAGGGTGTAAATCTTTTTCCTGTTTGGATTCTAGATCATCCAAGCTTGTATCTATGCATATGATTGAGTGCTTGCATTACATATGATTTGCTAATAACTTGTGTGATGTATGATATGTTGGGTTATTCACTGAGCTGTGGTTTCGCTCATACTCTAACAGTCTTTTCAGGTTTACTCTACGACCCTGGTTAGTCACTTCTAGGAGTATGGCTCCGGTAAGAGCTTAGGAGCTGGAAGTCTATGGTTATACTTTGGATTTATGGTTATGTTTTCTTAAGATTGATTAGTTAGTGCTAATGTATCAGTTGTGAACTTCAAGAAGACTACCTGGTTTGTAATAGTTCTGTGATATTTTCTGATTAAGATAGAAGTTATTTACCAATTTATTTCTTACATGCATTGATCATTTCTTATCAAGCAACTAAAAGATCCTGTTGTTTTGAAAACCTGTCATTCTTTGAAGGTAATCTAGTGAAAGTATTCAAGTGAGACTTGTTTACTTCTACTAGGGTACCCTCGGGGCATGACAGAATGAACCCAGGTGTTTGATACTAGAAATGGAAGGGCAGATGTCTCGACTTAAAGAGCAAATTAACAAAAGAAATCAAGAATGAGAGGATACCCTTATTGCATGAACTTTATCAATGATGTGGGAGAAAGAAGAATAAAGAAATAAAGGCAAATATCCAATAGAAGATAAAGCTGCTTCAGAAGAAGAAGAAAAGCACCAACATTTTTCTCCTCTAAGTACATAAGAAGAAGGCAATGCCACAGTTCTTAATGGCATTAACCTAAATGAGCTACCACATGAAGAAGAATTATCTGCTCTTGAAACTGAAATCGCTACTACCATGGTAGAAATGGTAAATCAGGCAATGGAGGAAGAAATCAGTGAGATAATCTCCAATGATATTACTCAGATAGTTAAAGAAGTAGTAGCTATAGAAGATAGTCCTACTTCTGTAGAAAGAAGAAGTAGAATTAAGAGGTGTGCTTAAAAGAAACCCTTTGATAGAATAAAGTTCAGAGATCAAGAAGAGAGGTGTGATCAAGAAGAGACCCCAGTAACTCTTGATGTGCCTGTGGTAGATAATATTAACTCTATTCAATTTATTTTTCCAAACACCACAGCTGATACCCCATTGGGTTGATCGATGAAAGAAAGGAATGGAAGAAAGAGCAGCTATTCTTAGATCAATGTTAGATGCTATGGTGTGAAAAGACAGAGAGATAAGGAGCTTTGGAGAAAAATGGATAAAGCAATAAAAAAATCAAGTGAACAAATGAAAAGCAATAAGCAGAGAAGAGTTGACGAAGAGTTAGATAAAAAATCAGCTACTTCCTTCAAAAAAAAAAAAAAAAAAAGAAGCAAGAAGAAGAGAAGAAGCCCACAAGGCTAAACAAAATGAAGAAGCAATGCTTAACAAGCCATCTCAATCAGAGCCCAATGAAACTCAACAAGGGAGGAGAGCACTGCTATAGATGAGGAAATTTATGATGATAACTTCTTTATTAGTGATGATGATGAAGAAAAGAGGAAAAAGGAGGAGATAAAAAGGGGTAAAATTCAACAAGAACAAAGTGATTTTATTTTTGCTCAATAGCTTCAAAAGCAGCTTGATTTAGAAGCTCACATGGTTGAAAGGAAAAATGGAGCTAGCCCCTCCTAAACAAATGAACAACTAGCTGTACCTCCACAAAGGCAAACCCCTCCTCCAAGACCGCATCGTACAAATAAAGGTAATCGATCAACTACAAGCATAGATGGTGGTTGAGCCGATCAATCATTTAGAGGAAGGAGTAGAGGTAGAGGCAGAAATACTAGTTCTCCTAGACCCATACAAGGTAGAGGAAGAGGAAGAAGTAATGAAGTTCCCAGACCCAAACGAGGAAGAGGAAATGAGTTCAACAGAAGTTGGAGATACTAGCTAGGAGATCAACATTAAAACTTCCCCTGCTTCATTTTATTCTTTATGATTTTGTAACTTTAGTATTCTTTCATTCTTTGTGGCAAAATAATTGATTTGATGTGGGATTCTTTATTTAGCTACACAAAGTTCAACTATAGTTAGATTAGCAAATTTTGTCCATAATTCAATCAAGGCTCTGGTTGATCCATTATGACTACTTATGTTTCTCAATGATGTGATTTAATTTTCTAACCAAAAATCAACAGGGCAATGAAGCACCCGATCAACAATCTAGCCCTCGAGCTTTATAACAGAGAAGTCTTTCTTAAAACTTCCAATTTTAAAATCTTGCTCTAAATTGTATTGAAAAACCCCTGTCTGTTTTTAATGTTTTAAAACATTAAGGACAATGTTTCATTTAAGTGTGGGGGAAGGGATTAGTAAGATTTGATTTGGGTTGGATATGAATTGAATAAAGATATGTGCTTTGAATGATCAATTTTTCTCTCCATAATCATAGGAAATTAATGAAATGTTTAAAATTTGACCCTTTTTTTTTTTTTGAAAATCACCAATTAACTCAATAGAGCAATCAATAAACATCATCATTCGTTTGAGTTAGCTTTAATTTGTGTAAATCACTTTGCAAATATCCATATGGAGTAGTTTTATTGTTATTTAATTTGGAAACTTAGAACTAGAATTAGCTTAAGGTCCATAATAAGGCTACTCAATTTACTTGTAAAAGCTTAAATGGTCTGTATGTTTTTCGATTAGTTATTTTGAGAGTTGTGTGATCTCTATTGAAAGTTCAAATGATGATCATAACTTGATGATTTTTCCTTTTGTCATAATTAGAAAAAAAAAACAAAAATTTAAAAAATGAAAACCATGCACTTAGGATTGAAATGGGCATGGGTTAGTCCCTCAGAAGAGCAATTTCTTGACCCCTTTCAATTTTAGATAAGCCATAGCATTAAAAAAAAAAAAAGGAGTAAAAAAACCTGTCCAAAGGAAAAGTAAAGAAGAAGGCAAAAACCTTCCACTCTGGAGCTTCAAAGTACATAAATAAAAATAAAATAAAAAGCATAAATAAGGAAGAAGATTCAGGGAATCAACTGATATATATGCCTTTATTTTTTTATTACGATGCTTAGAGAGATGATTAAGGAACTACATATTTATATGTGTAAGGGGATTGAGCTTCTTTCTTACTTTGATTGATCTTTTGAATAATTTTTTCTTTAGATTTTTTCATTAAACAATGAGGGAAAATGCTAATCTACTTGGATAAGTTCTATGATTTTAGCATAAATAACTTTAGCATAGTAATGATTGAATATTTGAAGTGCTGAGGTGATTTGAACTTAATATGATCTGATCAAATTTCCATTTATGAATCATTTTCCTATTTGAATGAAAAAAAAAAAGCCTTACCTGGTTAGAATGATGTTTGCTTGAGGACAAGCAAAGGCTTAAGTGTGGGGGAATTTGATAAGTCTATTTTGCTATATTATATTCATAGGAATTTGGCTTGATTTTATGTGTTTTTTATTAAATTCCTATGAATATGGTACTTTTGATGTTTAAATGTTGTTTTTCACCTTCTAGAATCAAAAGAAGAAGAATTAAAGTGTTTGGAATCAGATTTGGAGCAAAATAATAAAAAAAAGTCAAGAAATAGATCCTATTAAGCCTTAGAAAAGCACTGCTCGAGGCCAAAATATTAAGACACAACAAGGCAAAATTGGTCTGTTGTACCCAATATCGAGCCCTCAACATGACCCTTGACATGTGTTCTAAGGTGATTGAGCTTGAACTTGAAAACAGCTTCTGTCGCGCCTCAACATCAAGCCCTAAATCTAACCTGCGAGAGTTCCTGAATGAAGACCAAACCTTTATTTGACTTAAGTCACACCTCAAGTCTCTTGAGCACTAAACATCCTTAATTTACCCCTGGATGGAAAGATGGACAGAAATGTTAGCGACTTAGCAGCTCAAGTTGAGCCCAGACCTTCTTGTAATATTCAAGGCTCAACCCATCACGTGTTAATTTACTTTTTGAGTTGGCAAGCATATGTGTGTGAGTAAAAGAAAAGGCGCATTCTATTATAAAAGAATATAACACGTCAACAATTAAGCATCATTCTTTTTTGCACTCTAAGCCTATAAATAAGTGAGCTAAGGCATGCAATGAATAAGTAGCATATGTAACAAATTCCCCAATGTAGAATAGAGAAAGAGAATTCTGATGTGAAAGAAACCATTTCTTCTTGCTTTAGAAGTTTCAAAGTTTTCTAAGTAAAATCCTTTTAACCCTTTGTTTGTAATTTGTGCAAGATTCTATTCTGAATTGTAATCTTCGATAATTTCACATTATTTCTTCAGATTTTGTGCTTCATTTCTAAATCCATGGAGAAATAATCTCCTAGTGCTTAGGGTTTGTGAATCTAAATCACGATTTATGTGATTTCAAATGCATTTTTAATTAAATATTGACCGGGTATTTGCAATTAGTAGCTTGCTTTTATTTTCATGGTTCTAATTGTGTGGTGCACTTGTTAGATTCGTGTTTGATTTCAATTGAATAGGCCGATAGGTTATTCTTTTGAATAGATTTATGGCTACTAATGGAGTTGATCCTAAATTACCTTGAAAGAGAGATGGTGAAACTTTCTATCACTTATTTAAAAATTCATTGAGTTGGTTTTCAAAATAAAGGATTCTTAAGCTTTATGTGGATCTAGCATCTAGATCTAGAACTACTGACCTTGAGGGAGGCTTTAGTTTACCCAAGAGAATTCGACAGTATATATTCTCCAGCATACATCTCTCTCTAAGTTTTGTTAAGAAATCATAGGATAAGGAGTTAGTGAAGCAAATCCTGAGTTGTCGTCTTGCATTGTTGGTCGATCCCTAATTTTTCCTTCAGAATGTTTGTAAATATCATTAGCATTAGCATCTTCTATTTTCATTATGCTTTTCTAAGTTTTGTTTTAGCTAGATAATGGATGAAATGTTAGTATGGTAGATACCACCGATCTCTTATAATATGACTTAATTCTTTCTATGCTACTTTGGTAGGTGCATTTACCTAATGTTGGCAATTGCTAACCAAAGTTGGACAGAACTAATTAGTTTTATAAATTTTTGGAAGCTTTAACTTCATGATCTTTTTAAAATGTGGTTTTTATAACCATACCCAATGAACCAACCATGGCGTTAGGCAGCTGCAACAAAAGATAATGGCGATCAAGCCCCAAAGATTCAGTATCATTAACAGCCATGGATAGAAGTTGCTAGGTCCCCTAGCTTGTCGTCTAAATATAATGGTAGAGCCTCTAATGGACATTGCTTTTCATCATTTTAAAGCATTTCAACGAGCAAGATACCTCAGATTGTATGGGAACAGTGTTATTTAGAGTAGCCTCATGAATGGCAATAACAATAACATTAACCACCGAAGGCATAGGAGCAGATAGATCAAAGGCCATGATTATACTTAAGATTGTAGATCATATAGACATGTGAAGTATGGTTGAGGCATGCTAAGCACTATCCTTAAGGATAATTCAACCAGAATAGTAAGTAGACAAAAGACAAAAGGCGTATCCTTCAGGATTCAACAAGCCTTCTAATAAAAACTACACAGCAGGAACGACAAAAAATAACAGAGGAAAAAATTTGGCAAATTGGAACTCGAGAGGAAGGAAAAAAAGTAGTGGTAAAAAGACATTGTTGTTGTTGTTGTTATGATAAATACATATAATAATATGTGGAGAGATATGTGCAACATTTAGATAAAGAATATCTACAACAGTTAAATTATACAACAAGTTGATAAGATATTCAAAAGTGGCCAAAATATGGGAGCAATGGAGCCACAAAATAAGATATCGTAGTAACTAATATTTGAACTAATCAAATTTGCTTGTTTTAAATATCATATGGATTAATTAAAATAACAATTCCCTAATTTATTAAAAATATTTATAAAGTGGGAAAAGGAAAATGTTTTCCTAAGCCGAGCCATGATAATCATCATGCTTGCAAGCTGGGAAAGCTGATAAGTGTCAAAAGACCTTTATTATTTACATTATTTTGATATTATATTACATAGATTTTATGTGAATTATCAAAAGAAAAGGATACTTATTTGGTTAAAATATCAATTCCACGAATAAATGAAGATGTTGAGCTTTATGAAGATATTTGGATGTGTTAAAGGAGATTTTAATTAAGAAATAGGCAAAGTGAAGATTTACAATATACATGAAATTTTTGCACAAGCTGTGTAGAACACTGGTATAAGGGTTAAAAATTAACCAGTAAGCGATTTTGGAGTGCATAAGGAGCTACACAAGTTGTATATCATGCACGTGTGGAAATTAGAAGATGATTAGGGATGTTTTTGAACCTACATGGGCTCCCTACACCAATTGTGATCAGGGTCGTGTAGAGTTATTTTGGATGAAATCATGAGTTTTCATCCTATATGACCATCCTTCATGGCCGTGTAGAAAATATTTTTCATTTTCCTATAACTAGCTGCCTTTATTCTTCTTTTAGGAGATAGATCTTTATTCCTAGAAACCCTAGAAAGAAAATTACGTGCTTCAAGAGGAGAAGTGTCAGGGCATCATTGAAGATCATAAAACATTGTTTAAGGGGATTATTTTACATCATGTTTACTTTCTATTCTTTTAGATTTCATGTTATGATTGTAAAATCCATGGAGGAGTAGATTTCTTTATCTTAAGTGATGCGTGCTCGGCACGGATCTTGAATTTCCCGGACTCTAAGAATCAAGAAGCGGACCTTGACCCGATGAAATATTCATATCTGGATCTGAAACTCCACGAACCTTGGTATGATAAGATGGAATTGACCTCGACCCTATGATTGAGTAACCCAAAGAACCTTGATATAATAATCTCGACCCTATTGAATATACCGGCCTAGAACCTTGGTATAATAAGATGGACTCAACATTATGGTTGAGTAACCCAAAGAACCTTGATATGATAATCGCGACCCTGTTAGATATACCGACTAAGAACCTTGGTATAATCAAAGAACTCAACAAGAAATCAAATTCTTGAAGAGATTCACAAGTTCTCAAAAGAACTCAAAGAGAAAGGAATTCTCTCAATTGTATTTTCAAAGGAAAATATGTTGTGTAATCTCCATGTGGTACTCTTCAACACTCATACTTCCTTGTGAAAGTTCCTGCAATTGGCGACACATTCCTCTAGAATAACGTGGAGGTACAAACCTCTTCCTCATAATCTGCTTTAATTCTCGCCAAGTGCTGACTGGATCCTCTAGATTTCTTCTTCTATTAATTATCAGCTGGTTCCACCATATGCTGGCATATCCACAAAATTCTACCATAGCCAATTTAACTTTCCTTTCCTCAGAATAATTGTGACATGCAAAAATTAGCTCAATCTTATGTTCCCATTCCAGATAAGCATCTGGATCATTCTTGCCCTGAAAAGGAGGAATTTTAAATTTTATAGAATTTAAATTGGTGTCAACTTTCTCACCTCCACTACTAGTGCTATCTCTTGAGTTATTCTTGCCTCTGAACCAAGCAGGCTTCCTGACTTCCTGTTCATCATCAGAATCAGGCTCCTCTCTTGATTTCTTTTGTTCCATGCGATCCATTCGTGTGGTTAATCCCTGTAACATTTCAAACATTCTAGCCATATCCTTCTACATATAATTACTCTCATCTTCTTCCTTCCTTGATGGGCTAGACATCTTGTAATTGTTAGAATTTTCAAACAAATAATAGAAACGGAAAGAAAAACCTCACTTCACTCCCTCACGTGTATCTCTCATAAAATATAACACTCAACACTCGTATTTCACATAAACTCAAAATACACTTACCATCTTACCTCTCGATCCTTTGTTTTATGGTTCTGTATCAAACTTGGATCTCAGTTCTGAAATTTTCCTTTTTGTTTTGTTCCTCACAACACCTTAATCCGTAGTAAGTATATAACGGGATCTAAATTCCACTCAACCAGAAAACAAAGATTTATTCTCAATTTCACTTTTTTTTACCTTTTTTTTCTTTTTTTTTTTTTTGCAACTCTTTTCTTGATTTTTTTTTTATAAGAACCCTAACAACAAATTCAACAACCAAAGAAATAGAAAAGATAATATGAACGAACCAATTTAGGTTTTGATGTATCATTTTCCGTTCTCACTGAATCTGGATGATTCCTAGAAAACCTAAGGCTCTGATACCAATCTGATGAGTGCTTGACTCGTCTTTTTATCATTGAGACTACAATCAATGGGTCTCCAACTCTTTGAAATTGATTATTGGACTTGGAGTTGATCGGCTCTAATGTTGATGCTATAATGATAAGGATCTAATAGCATCAACATTAGAGTCGATCAACTCCAAGTCCAACAATCGATTTCAAAGAGTTAGAGACCCATTGATTGTAATTTCAATGATAAAAATACGAGTCAAGCAAATCTACAAAATAGTTTGGGATACGAAGGATTAAAAACTTGAAGAATTGCAGCTGCAAGAGATTGTATACTAACCCAACACCGCCAGCCTTCATTTAGTTTTTATGTCTTTTCGAATTTCTATTTTTTTAATAATGTAGGAATTAATTATAATTATGTTTTTAGTTACGTAACTGCTACAATTATGGTTTTTTTCAGTTACGTTATTAGTTACGTAATTACCACAATTATGTTTTTTCTTCAGTTACGTTATCAGTTACGTAACTGCCACAATTATGATTTTTCAGTTATGTAACTACCTTGTAATAGCCTATATATTAAGGCTACTATGGGATATAGACAATGGAGATTATAGAACATATTTTCCTTTGTGAAATACAATTTGAGAGAAATCCTTTCTCTTTGAGTTCTTTTGAGAACTTGGAATTTCTTCAAGAATTTGAATTCTTGTTGAGTTCATCATTATACCAAGGTTCTAGGTCAGTATATCCAACAAGGTCGCGATTATCATATCAAGGTTATTTAGGTTACTCAACCATAGGGTCAAGGTCAATTCCATCTTATCATACCAAGGTTCGTGAAGTTTCATATCCAAATCTGAATATTTCATTGGGTCAAGGTCCGCCTTCTTGATTCTTAGAGTCCGGAAAATTCAAGATCCGTGCTGAGCACGCATCATATTGGTATCAGAGCTCTGGGTTTTCTAAGAATCCATTTCCAGTTCGATTAGAGGTAACTCGAGTCGTTCATATCTTTGATTGTCTTTTAAAAAAAAAAGAAAATAAAAGAAAAGAAAGAATTTGGATAATTTTATTTTATATTAGAGACTAATTAAATTTTGAGGAAGAAAAAGATTTGATTTTGATTTGTCTTTTTAGGGTCTTTGGTGAAATTTGTGGTTTCTAAATCTAGGGTTTGAGTAAAAAAAAAAAATGAGTGAATTAAGAGTGAATTCAAATCTGTTGAGGATGGATGTTGATGAGATTTCATGTGACTCTAAATTTTATTTTAGATGCACTGTGAGTAATAGTAATAGGGCATGTAATGTGAGAATTGACAATGGGTGTTGTGAAAATTTTCTTAGAACTTTGTTAGTGGAAAAGTTAAATTTGGAAACTTTGAAGCATCAAACACCTTACAAATTACAATTATCAAAAGGATTTCTCTCAAATTGTATTTCACAAAGGAAAATATGTTATGTAATCTGATTTTCTATATCCCATACTAGCCTTAATATTGGCTATTACAAGGCAGTTACGTAACTGAAAAATCATAATTGTGGCAGTTACGTAACTGATAATGTAACTGAAGATAAAACATAATTGTGGTAGTTACGTAACTGAAGATAAAACTAATTGTGGCAGTTACGTAACTGATAACATAACTAAAAACATAATTATAATTAATCCCTACATTATTAAAAAATAGAAATTCAAAAGACATAAAAAATAAATGAAAGCCGGCGGTGTTAGGTCAGTGTACAGTCTCTTGCAGCTTCAATTCTTCAAGTTTTTAATCCTTCGTAGCCCAAACTATTTATTAGGTTTGCTTGACTCATATTTTTATCATTGAAATTACAATCAATGGGTCTCCAACTCTTTGAAATTGATTGTTGGACTTGGAGTTGATCGGCTCTAATGTTGATGCTATCAGATCCTCATCATTTCTCGGCAGAATCTTGAATTTTCCGGACTCTAAGAATCAAGAAGGCGGACCTTGACCCAATGAAATATTCAGATCTAGATCTGAAACTTCACGAACCTTGGTATGATAAGATGGAATTGACCTCGACCCTATGATTAAGTAACCCAAAGAACCTTGATATGATAATCGTGACCCTATTGGATATACCGACCTAGAACCTTGGTGTAATGATGAACTCAACAAGAATTCAAATTCTTGAAGAAATTCCAAGTTCTCAAAAGAACTCACAGAGAAAGAATTTCTCTCAAATTGTATTACACAAAGGAAAATATGTTTTGTAATCTCCATTTGAATCTGTATCAAACTTGGATCTCAATTCTTGAATTTTCCTTCTTGTTTTGTTCCTCACAACACTTTAATCCGTGGTAAGTATATAACAGGATCTAAATTCCACTCAACTAGAAAACAAAGATTTATTCTCAATTTCACTTTTTTTTACTTGTTTTTTTTCTTTTCTTTTCTTTTTTTTTTCAACTCTTTTCTTTATTTTTTTTTTAATTTCTCTTTTTTTTTTTTACAAGAACCCTAACAACAAATTCAACAACCAAAGAAATAGAAAAGATAATATGAACAAACCAATTTAAGTTTTGATGTATCGTTTTCGATTCTCACTAAATTTGGATGATTCCTAGAAAACCTAAGACTCTGATACCAATCTGATGCGTGCTCGGCATGGATCTTGAATTTTTCGGACTCTAAGAATCAAGAAGGCGGACCTTGACCCAATGAAATATTCAGATCTAGATCTGAAACTTCACGAACCTTGGTATGATAAGATGGAATTGACCTCGACCCTATGGTTGAGTAACCCAAAGAACCTTGATATGATAATCGTGACCCTGTTGGATATACCGACCTAGAACCTTGGTATAATGATGAACTCAATAAGAATTCAAATTCTTGCAGAAATTCCAAGTTCTCAAAAGAACTCAAAGAGAAAGGAATTCTCTCAATTGTATTTCACAAAGGAAAATATGTTCTGTAATCTCCATTTGGTTCTGTATCAAACCTGGATCTCAATTCTTGAATTTTCCTTCTTGTTTTGTTCCTCACAACACCTTAATCCACGGTAAGTATATAACAGGATCTAAATTCCACTCAACCAGAAAATAAAGATTTATTCTCGATTTCACTTTTTTTTTACTTATTTTTTTAAATTTTTTTTGGCAGTTACGTAACTGATAACGTAACTGAAAACATAATTATAATTAATCCCTACATTATTAAAAAATAGAAATTCGAAAAGAAAAAAATTTAATGAAGGCAGACGACGTTAGGCCTGCGTACAGTCTCTTGCAGCTTTAATTCTTCAAGTTTTTAATCCTTCGTATCCCAAACTATATTATAGGTTTGCTTGACTCGTCTTTTTATCATTGAAACTACAATCAATGGGTCTCCAATTCTTTGAAATTGATTGTTGGACTTGCAGTTGATCGGCTCTAATGTTGATGCTATCAGATCCTCATCATTCCCTCCTTCTTTGAAAAGATTCGTCCTTGAATCTTCGTTCTTGGATTCTTTCGAATTGAATCTAGGGAGGAAATCAATTTGATGATTAATTCCATCTGGAATTCTCTAAGGACACAATTCCTTGAATTCTTGCAATGATGAAACAGTCTCACTTGGAAAAGAACAGTAAAACTCATTAGTGGAAAAAAACAAATATATTTCTCTTTTTTTATCCAGATCACTCTCAAGTTTGTGTTTAATACTCAATTTCTTTTCTCTCATGCTCTCAGGTTGTTATCTCTCTTTTCTTCAATCTCACTCTTTTCTTCACTTTCTTTCTTTCATTTTTCTCATTCTTTTTTGAGTATTCTTTCTTTTTCTCTTTCTATGATTGCTTTGATACCTTCAACTGATCCTTATAAACTTCCAATGGATTGAGGGGTACTAAATTCAATCGCCTTTTGTTTAAAACCAAAGAATAGCGATCCTTGTTTTTCATCATATTTGGCTTTCTTATCAAAATGCCATGGTTTCCCCAAAAAAAAACATGACAAGTTTCCATTGGTTACTACATCACACAATACTTCATCATAGTACTTTCCAATATAAAAAGAAAATAGAACCTGCTCAGTCACTTGAATTTCTTCACACCCTTTTGATAATTATAATTTGTAAAGTGTTTGATGCTTCAAAGTTTTCCACTAACAAAGTGCTAAGAAAATTTGCACAACACCTACTGTCAATTCTCACACTACATGCCCTGTCACTATTACTCACAGTGCATCTAAAATAAAATTTAGAGTCACATTAAATCTCATCAACATCCATCCTCAACATATTTGAATTCACTCTTAATTCACTCGTTTTTTTTTTAATTTTTTTTGGCAGTTACGTAACTGATAACGTAACTGAAAACATAATTATAATTAATCCCTACATTATTAAAATATAGAAATTCGAAAAGACAAAAATTAAATGAAGGCCGACAACGTTGGGCCTGCGTACAGTCTCTTGCAACTTCAATTCTTCAAGTTTTGAATCCTTCGTATCCCAAACTATTTTATAGGTTTGCTTGACTCGTCTTTTTATCATTGAAACTACAATCAATGGGTCTCCAACTCTTTGAAATTGATTTTTGGACTTGGAGATGAGACACTCATGATGAAGCTTGATACCAAAGGATAGTGAAGCCTCTATGGCAAGATTTTAGAATGGTTTGAATAGAAATATTGTAGACAAGGTTGAATTGCAACACTATATGGAATTTGATGAAATGTATCAGATGGCCTTGAAAGTTGAGAGCCAGCTTAAGAGGAAGGAGAAATATAATTTTGCAGGTTCTTCTTCTACTCCATGGAAGAACAAA
>JAMXBD010003812.1:0-101055 GCA_024138025.1 Combretum micranthum
ATCTCACAAGTACCCAAGTCATCTATTGAGATGCTTATATATTTTATTAATGTCACACAACAATATGATTAAACTCCTATGAGTGTCTAAGTGTCCTATCTTGCTGCTGGGTTTTCGTTATATTAATATATTTAGTTCTTGGAGATCTTATGGTAATCAAGTATTAGTTCATATTTATTTTCAAGTTGTTCGTCTTGATTTTGTTTGATGCTTATATATATAAATCGGGTATTCGAGAATTTGTTATTTAGTTAACTCATTTTTATAGTTATTATTGTTATGTTTGTATTGTTCCTTATTGGACTTAATGTAGTAGCTCATATTTATTTATTATTATTGCTTAGAATTATCGGTTTTCTTTCGATTTATTTGATATAATTTTCTCATAAGCTAAAGATATCCCTATATTTATAAAGTTAGATTATTTAAATTTCCATTTTTATCCATTTGTTTATAGGTATCCATTTAAGTAAATACTTGAGAACTACTATACTTCTAACTTTTCTTATAAAACATATTAAATTCATCTATAATAATAATACAATTAGTAACATTAAGATTTGATAAATTTACAAAAATTATTTTCAAAAATATCAATAATATTATCTTTTGGCCGAATAATAATGTGATGATGATGATAATAATAATAATAATTATTATTATTATAATAATAATAACAATTACGGTAATAACAATAATAATAGTAATAATAATAATTACGGTAATGACAATAATAACAAACAAGTTTAATGATAAAAATAATAATGATTTTGATAATAATAATACTTGTAATATTCATCACATAATTTAAATTAATAATACTTCACAATTTCTTATCCATTAAAGTTAATATTAATAGTAACATTACCAAAATAGTTTTAAGCTTAGCTTTTGGGTTTTAATTATGAATATTAAATATAATAATATAAAAAAAATATTTCCAAAAATATTAATTAATTCAAGTATTTTTAATGGTATTAGAAATATTAACAGCTATAATCTATAAAACTCTATGGATTTCAATTAAATTAGTGATAGTGATTTTATATCATTAATAATCCTTTCATGAAATTATTAATACTAATAACATATAGTACCTATATAAATATCACCACATAATATCATAATATATTACCTATATTTGATAATATAGAAAAATTTTAGTCTTAAATTTCAATATTCAATAATTTCAATATTATATTACTAACAAATAATAATATTCTTAATAAATTCATAAAATAAATAAGTAAAAGTATGACAATACTAAAAATATTTGTAATATTACTTATTATTTTTATTTAGTTTAATTATTTCATTTTTTTTAATTTTTTTTTATAAAATTAGAAGCCGAGAGGTAGACGGGATGGAACACGCCTATGTTCCTCTCGTGTTCATCTGGGGAAGTACTGTTCATCATCTTCCTCGATGAGTTCGGCCATTTTCGGCGAAATCCGATGTTACATACCTCTCCAATTGATTCTATGAGTTCCTACAATGTTTTTCTACACAAATATACTCAAAACATCAAACAACAACATGATTCATGGTTTTCGGATCAAAGTAGTATAACTAGGGTTTTCGAATTTTACCTCGCTTGAGCCTATTCGGTGAAATTCGAAGCTTGTTCTTGGGTTGGTAATGATCTTATGATCATTAGAAATTAGTTCTAATCATTGTTTTTAACAAATAATAAGCTAAATTACAACAACTTATCTCGTTGCCAACTTAAGCGTTTTTAGTATTATTTTCTTCTTTAATTCGAACTGGATGTTTAGGACGATTTGATTTCTGTTTTTAGGTCAATTTGTGTAAACCCCGGTAGTCTCAGTAGTTAAGAAAACCCTGGGAGTTGAAAAGCGAAACCTTAATCCGGTTCAGTTTAAGTTTAGTGAGAGGAGCTAGGGAACCCTAAATCTGGCTTTCCTTCGGTTTCATAATAAAAGAAATTTTATAAAGTAAATGAATATGAATTATCATTCTAAAGTATATTTTAGATCTTTGAAAGTTTTAAATTCGGGAATTTTTCAATTCTGGGCCTTCCGAGCTCAATTACGGAAAGCGTGCCCCGAGACCACGAACTCAGAAAAATGTTCCGGAATATTCATTAGAACCGTAGTTTTATAAGGATTCCAAAAATATTAATTTTATAATTTTCCGGGCTATAAAAATTACAGTTATAGCATTTTCCTGTGTTTTCGTTACAACCGGTAAAGTAGATGTCTTGTCTACTATTCACAAGTACAACCTAACTACACCAACATACCTATTCTTACATCCTTACAACTACTCATTTCAATTTTCTTTCCCAAGATTTTTGTCTCTTAAATAATTATACATTTATTACATTTTAATTACTTAAATTACAAAATATCAAAAATCACACACACACACTCCCTCCCCCCCTATATGGCCGGTGCCCCTCCCCTCTTTTCCCCCTCATTTTTTTGCCTTTTCTTCACTTATTTTATTTAACTAAAACCCTAATCCATCTAATAATAAACTAAATGTTCATTCTCTCTCTTCATTTTTCACTTGTTTCATTTTTTTTACCAAAGTAAAAACCTCTCTCCCTCTCCCCCTTGATCCGTGAGCCCCCCACCCCCCTCTCACTCATACATACAAGCTCAAATCCTCTTCTTTTCTACTCCATAACTCCATTAGTATGTTGATTTTAGGCTTTGTTCTTCCTAAATCTTGTAATGGAAAAGCTATTTCTTGTGTGTTTTCTCATTTAATCCCAATGAGCATATGCTAGGGACATGAAAACACTTGAACAAGAATATCAAGTCATCACAAGACATGGATCTAGTGTTTAAATGAGTTTTTGTTAAGATATCCTCTTGCTCATGCATGAAAAGTAGAGATCTTGCATATATTAATGTTCCTGCCATGAAGTTTATGATTCATGCATTATATTTAGTAGATCTAATGTTTAGACATCCACATCTTCATCTACATATAGTTCATATAGTTATTTTGATTTCCATGCATGGATGATCATAAAAGTGGCCTTGCATATGTATAGATATGTTAGATAGTAGATCTCCATGTATAGAAGGCAAGAAGATTGAAAAAGAAAAGGTTTTGTTAGAAATGATTTGTTAGAAATTCGGATGGATTTTAGAACCCTATCTTAAAGACCACCAAAACCACTTTAAAACTCATATTTTTCATAAAAATTGGAAGGTATATGTAATAGATGCCCTTAAGGAATGATTTTCATAAGTTTAGATGAGTTTAGGCATGATAAAAATGTGAAACAAGTAATGGAGTTAGAATGAAAAATATTGAGATGATGATTAGAAGTAAAATTCGTAATTTAGGATGGTGCTTACATGAACACTTAGTATCCAAGCTTAGATGGCATGTTTTATGAGTTAAATGAAGTCTTTAGATGATAGATATATTGGAGCTTCAATTTTTGATGCCTTAAACCAGTTTCCTTATAAAGAAAATGAAGAAAATGAAATTACAAAATTCGGATTTTTACAATTAGCTTGTTTAAAAACATGTTTACCAATGAAAAATGTGGATTTTTATGCATAAATGAAGGTCATGATTAATATAGACTTGGAGAACTCATTTTTATTTAGATAATATGTGAATTTCAATAATAAAATCATAGAAACCTTAGGAATGTAAAGTTGGGAAGAATAACTTTTTAGAAATAACTTTATGAAATTTTATAACAATTAGGAGTTCATAAGAGTTCATCATCAAAAAATCATCAAGACCATGCATATATTGAGTTCATTACATGACATTCATGTTAGGAATTCATTCATATACCATCTATGCATGAATCACCAACTAGGAACATTTTTATCAAAAGCGAAATGATTTTTCGGAATCGGGAAAGTGATAGAACAGATCTGATCCTACTGTTCCGTGGCTTTACTGTTTTCAAAACTTGATAATAATACTAGAAATAGATAGATCTTTCGAAGTAGATAGAGATCGATATAAAATTCACGAAATTCCGAGTTAAAATAACCAAGCTATAGCCGTTTTAAGTCGGGACTTCCGCAAATAGCGAGAATTCCGAATTCAACTAGTTTAGATACATAGCTTGGGTTAGCTAAATGATGAGAATCTCATTAGGATTATTCTTATGTGGTAGGTGATCCCGAGCAAGACGACACCCTACCTCCCGACTACTACTACTAAAAAGACCAGCGTCCAATGGCCGAGTGAGTACTGCTTCCACTCTCAATTAATGTTTGTGATTGTACTGTTAGTGGCACTAGTGGTGTAAGCAAAGATAAAAAATGGATATATATGATGGGTATATGGGAATTATATATTGCCTGCTGTTGATGTGTGAAATGGAACTTAAGAAATATAGAAATCGGGTGTTAAGCTATTGATTGATTAGCTAGCATTTTATATGGTTTGTCTGTGATTAATTGTTGGTCACCTAAAAGAAATGGATTAATATATATTTGATTTCAATCGTGAATGGGACTCATTCATATCACAACGGGGATGGAGCATTAGCATTGGTTGGTTTTTCGTGATCCATAAAACGAATATGTTGGTTAATTGTGATCCATAAAACGAAATTGTTGGTTAATCGTGATCCATAAAACAAATTATTGTTCAGTTGACCGTAAGCTTAAACGGCGTCGTATCGCAGGGTTTGTTAATCTGCTAACCCGGGATGGAGGGTGTAAGTCCATCCACATATGATTTCCGGCTGGTCATATGTTTGTTGAACTCATTTGTCTGATGCATACATTTGCGTGTGTAGACACCCAATTTTTGCTCACATTTAGGGCTCTAATTTATAATAAAAATTAGTGTTACATCAAGCTCATAAAAATAAAAAAAATAAAATAAAAATAAATAAATAAAAGTAAAAAAAATAGAAAAGATAGGTAAAGTAATAAATAAAGTAAAAAATAAAATAGAAAAGAAAGAAAAATATAGGTAAACAAAAAGAAGAAAATAAGAATTTTTGAATAAAAAATAAATAAATAAATAAATTAAAAAAAATAAAAAAATGAAAATTAATTATTTAAGCTTGGAATAATACATTTTTGTTGTAAATTGTTCATAAAGATAATTAAACAAATTTTCAAAAATTATTTTGTGAATTTTGAATGAGCCTTAAAGTTTAAATTTGTTGAACCCAACCAGGCACAGGCCAATGACCTAATGGTTAAGACCACTGACCCAGACCCAAGCCCAAGCCACAGGTCATGGGTTCGAACCAGCTTGGAGGCATAAATTTTTGGCCTTTTGTCCTCATATTTTTTGGTTCAAAATCAACCCGACTCATCCACTTTGGATCATGATTTGAATGGATAATCTTTGTTTTTTTTTCAAAATTGAGGATGAGGATTCAATGTCGGCATGGGATAGATTGGATTTATATTAAATGTGTGCGAAAATCAAGCCTCGAAAAGCCCCAATTTTTCAGTTGAAAATTGGGAAAAATTTTCGAAAATTTGGGAAAATTGAAGAATCATCAATGGCGGCTGATCAAATTCAATGAATTTGAACGATTCAATTGATCCTATACAGAGATAGGATCGAATATTCGAGGATTTGATCATCAATTTCATCAGTTACGAACGAATCAAATTCCAATTTTCAAGTTAAATTTTTACGAAAAATTGGGAAGTCATTAAATGCAATTCGTAACTGAAATCAGACCATGGATCTATAATAGGAATGATCCATGAACAAAGGCACACAACAATTGCAAGGATTACTCAGAGATTCAAAGCATTCGAAATTTCGAAGTTAGGGTTTAGGAGAGAAAATCACAAATTCGAAGTTTTTGGATCAAACTTGATCCAATTGAGTGTTTAGAGAGCTTTAGGAAGTTGTTCTTAGTGATCTAGTGTTTTTAGATTGCTCAAAGGATCCAAATTTAAGCTCTGCAAATTTTCGAATCTCAACCGCCGATAACCAGCTCGAAACACCACCGGTGGTTCTGGGTGGAAGCCACCACCTCTAGCAGTTGCGCCACCTCGAGACACGTCGGGCCGACAAACCTAGGAGCCTCGACACCACCACAGGCGGGCGACGAAGCCTTTGAAGGTCACGCCATCATCTTCTTCGCCCGACCAGGGAGATCCGACCCGAAGTCCGACCGAGATCCGAAGTCCAACCCGCCTCCGGTCAATGGTCAACGGTCAAGTCAACGGTCAGCAGATCAGACGGCCCAGATGGAAAGTCAATAGATCAGACGGCTCTGATCAAGTAATCAAAATCGTGCGTTCCAGATCTGATCCGAACGATCCAACGGCCCGGTGAGTTTGGATTATTTTATTATGTATTTATTATATATTTAATTACGAAAAATAGGAAAAAAATAGAAATGTAATAAAAATTCATAAAAAAATTCTAGAAAAATTCAGAAAAATCCAGAAAATTAGAATAATTATTTTTTGTGTAAATTTATATGTTTTAGCAATTTGTGATATTTTGAATATTTGTGAATATGTATATGTACATAGTTTGTTGTAGAAATGTATATTTGATGCATGAGATATAATTTTAATGTGTTGTATTTGTAATATAATTTGAGTGATGAATTTTGAATATGTTTTAGATATATGTGATATTAATTGAATTTTAAAAATAATAAAAATGATACAAAAATGAGTTTTCTAAAACAAAATTGTTTTTGTTTTCAAAAAATACTTTGGTTTTAAAAAAAATGAGCAAATGAATGAAATAAATGAAAAGGAAAAGATTTTTGTGGAATGAAAGAATTTTTTTTTCATGAAATTGAATGAAATTTTTCAATCTAAATTATTTTCATATAGCATTAAATTTGCTATGAAAATAATCCAAGTTTTCATCAAATTATTTTCATAAATTTGCTATGAAAATAATCAAGTTTTCATCAAATTATTTTCATAAATTTGCTATGAAATAATCAAAGTTTTCATCAAATTATTTTCATAAATTAGCTATGAAAATAGTCATCAAAAGTTTTCAATCAAAATTTTCATATAGCATTAAATTAGCTATGAAAATATTCAATCAAGTTTAATCAAAATTGATTTTTCATGTAGCATTAAATTAGCATGAATTATCATAAAATGATTTTAAAGAAAAATGATTTTGGACTTAGAAAAATTGCATTTTCATGAAATGAAAATCAATTAATTAGACCATAGGATTATTAAAAAATGGTTTCATAAAAATTCAAAATTTAATGAATTTAAAGTGAAAAGAGTTCGCAAATTAAAATGGATCAATAAACTAAGGTTCTTTTCAAAAGAACTACGTTTTGTCTAATCTCAATTAGCGAGTACGTAGGCACTTATGGGGCGACAATAAAAATGGAAAAAATGTTTTTGTTTTTAATATTGTGAATAATTATTTTGTAAATATATTTTTTTTTTGAAAAAAAAAGGAAATATATTTGTTGATATTCATGTTCTAAAACAAAATGAATAAAAAATAAAAATGAAGAAAAATACATAAAAAATAAAAATGAATGATTTGACTTGTAAATATTTGTGTTGTAATGTTTCACTTGAATTTTTGAGCATGAAAAGGATAAATTATAAATTTGAAATTCCAAAAGTGGTAACCAATTTGATTCTAATAGGTTAGCCCCGAATCCATGATATCTGGTTTTAAAAGTTTGATTTTTCAAATCAAATTTTCGCAGACTAGTAGCTAAGTTAGGATCAACCGACCCATTGATCCTAGCTTTTATTTTTTCCCGATTTATATCAGGTGGCGACTCTAAATCATTTTCAAAAATTAAAATTTCCCTTAACCCCTAGTCGAGGATTCATGTTAAATGGGTTCGGGTTTAATGTGAATCGGGTTAGGAGAAATGAACCAGATAATGGAAAAATCCAGGCTCGATAGCTTGGCGACTCCATTGGGGATATCAATAATTTTTTTTTTAAAAAAAAAAAAGAGAGAGGGCTAGCCACTTAGGAATTTTAAATTTCAAATTTATCCTTGCTCAAGTTTTTGTGAATTATGATTCTTTGTATATTATCTTGAATATTTGTTTTGTAAATATATACTAACCTTGCAGTATGAAAAATGAAAGCAATAGCTTGTTTGTTTATTTATTTATGAATTTGCATTAGCATTTGTATTTGCATGATTGTGTGCTAGATACGGTCGGACCCAGGTGTCTTAAGAGCCTAAGCGAGGAGGACGAAGTAAGGTCCGGGGGCTGTGGCTTTCCACCCTCTAGATCAAGAAATGTCCTCCCACTCGGTTTAGTACCACTAAACCGGGGACCTATAGAACCTTACCAAATCATGCATTCATTAGCATGGGATATGACCAACTTTTTCTAAAAATGGAGTTGAAATATAAATGTACATATGTAAATAGTTTAAAAGAGAAAATTTCAAAAAAATAATAAAAGCTATCAAAAAAAAATCCAAAAATTTTGTAAATATTAGCTTATACTTTGTACAAATTTCAGAAAATGATGTCTTCAAGTACTGAAACCAACAGTAGCGGTAGCTTATGGGCTCGCCTTATTAGAGAGAATCGAGTGGAACCTTTCAAAGATCCAATGCTTTGGACCGATGGTTGGTCAGTTTTAGTCGGTCCAAAAATCATTTATCAAGGATAGGTTAGGCCCAATCCTCAGCCTACCTAAAGTCCATGTTCCATTCACCATGTTCGGGCCCTCACTCACTTATGGGCACCCGAAGAAGTTGCCTTTCTGTGGGTCAGCATGTGCTTAGCCCAACCATTGAGGAGTACACTAGACTGCTCCAAGCACCCCCACTTTTGAAGGTATCTATGTACCAAACTTCAACATAGCCCGATCCGTATTATTTCAGAATTCTTTGGGATCAAGAGGGGGCCAATAATTGAAGCCACCAATGATTGCAATGAATATTGCATCCGGCTACCACCACTGATGGACTGGTTTGGAACCCCTGAATACTTTAGAAGCAACCGAGGCATTTTCAGTGTACCACTTGAAGTTTGGGAAGAAAACCGGGTCAATGCCTTCATAGTAGCTGCTTTCGCAACCATCCTCTTCCCTAATGGCAACTTGTTTATCCACTTCCGGGTCATAGAGCTGGTTTCTCAATATTTAGCCGGCAAATCCTATATCCCTGCTCTTCTAGCCGAGCAAGTCCGTAGTCTGAACCATATCAGGACTAAAGGACGAGGCAAGTTCAAAGCAAGCATGCACTTACTGATGGTCTGGTTTGCTAGTCACACTAACATTATGGAAAGGAATTGGCTAATGGATCCCTCATCAGTCTGAATTATGATCTTATCCAGTCTTTTGCTGAAAGGGTCCACATGGAAAATGATCATCCTCTATGGGACATAATTGCAATTCTTGAAGACATACCACCTGAAGACATGATATGGCAAGCTGCTGGTTCAAGAGCCCTGTTGCCATCTTAAGTTGCAAGGAGTACATGGCGGTGCCCTATTGGACTCACCGGTTACACTGGTTACTACCCTCAAGCGTCATTAGACAGTATGGTATGCTGCAAGATATTACTGTCAAGCCCAATTTGGAGCGGGTCACCCTTGATTATCTGGATCCAACCAAGACCCTAGCAGCAAAGGAATTCAAGGTAAATCAAATCCGAGCCATATGGGAAAATAGAGAGGTGAAGCCAGTTTTGAAATTGAGCCAGAAAGCAAGGAAACCAAGAAATATAGAGCAACCAGGTGGTATGTGGCTAGCCAAATGAAGAAAAATAAGGATATCCAATATGAAGCTCCTGATATCCTTCAACCAGCACCATCTGAACTGACCCTGAAACAACTGCTTACATGGAAGCAGTTTCGGCTCACTTGGAAGTATGTCACGGGATTTCCAAGAAAGAGAGAAAGAAATGATGGATCGCCTGCAAGATGCTGGAAGCAGGATCGCATTCTTAGAAGCGAGTTGAAGGCACTCGAAAGAAAATTCAAGCTCTGGAAGACAAGATTGTCTGCCCACCAAGACAAAAGACTGGTTTAGTTGGTTTAGGTTTAGTCCTTAGGAATCAAGGTTCTTTGAAACCATTAGAAAGTAGTTTAGATCCAGTTTCTAGGAATCAAGGTTTTTAAACCATTAGAAGTTTCTGTTTTGTCTTTAGTTTGTAGCAAGGAATATTTTCAAGAACATTATCTTTCAATACAACTCCTTTGAATTTTTTTTTAAATTTTGGTCAATATCCCCATTTGCATCGTGTGACAGCATATCTTCTTTCTTGCATATGTATATTAATTCATTCGTTTATTCTTTGTAGTATATTAAAAAATAAATGTCCAGGTTTTAGCAAATCCGAGTTTAAGTCAAATATTTGAAAGATAGCGCCCAAGCCAGTTAGGAGCCCTGTTATTACCAGATCCCGAGCTAAGATGTCCAACGCCGGGAACAACCCCACAGACCAAACCACTGAGCAAAGGCTCAACACCATTGAACAAACCCTCCTTGGAATTGCTGAACAAATGCAGACTTTAACACAAAGTCTTGCACAGCTTAAAAGCCCCACAACTTCTGAAGAATCCTCAGGGGCACGAAAAGGGAAAGAAATTGAGGGACCGCTTATCGAACAAGAGGACCCACCAAATGAATTTAATGCGGCTGAGCTGAAGAAGGAATTGGAAGCTCAGGCTAAAGAGATGGAGAGAAAGTTGCTTGAGAAAATGAAAACGTTCGACAGTTTGATCAAACCGCGATCCTAAATTTGCCTCAATATGAGGAAGGTTCCTTTCCTGAGAAATTTAAGGCACCCGATTGAAAAATATGACGGGACGGGTTGTCCTAATATGCATACCAGGTTGTATGTACGGCGTATGGGCCAATATGCTAAGTTTGACAAGCTGATGGTACAAACTTTCCAGGACAGTCTTACTGGTCCTGCTTTGGCTTGGTATGCCCAATTAGACCATCAGGAAATCGATACTTGGGACAAGTTGGCTAGGGCATTTTTCAATCAATATAAGTTTAATATTGAAATGGCGCCCTCGGTGTGGGATCTAAGCAATCTGAAGAAAAAGAAAGAAGGACTTTTAAGGAGTATGCTCAGCGCTGGAGAGCATTGGCTGCAAGGATCACCACCCAATGCCTGAAAAGGACCTCACTTTCACCTTTATCAACACTTTAGAGGAGCCTTTCTTTTCCCACCTGGTTAACATGCATCAGCAAGCTTCTCAGAAGTGGTGGTAGCTGGATGCAGGATTGAGAATGCAATTTCAGCAGGAAAATTGTAACAAGAGAAAAAATACACTGCCCCAAGAAATGTCCCATACAAAGGAAAAGATTCAACCGTTAGCCTGGTCAACACTTCGGGTGCAACTGGCCCCACTCAGTCATTTGTGTTGTCGACAAATCAGAATCAAAATCAGAATAAGAATCAAATCAACAAAGTGCGGTCCCAAACCAGCAATCAAGGTTCAACAAGCGGAACTTCACTGGATTCCGGTTCCCTTAGTCAAGTATTGGCTAAACTAAGGGCGATAATCTGATTAACTTTGAAGTGCCTAGAGAAGACTACAAGCCTAGGAATTACAATCTGAGTTGAAGTGTGAATATCACATGGGGCAAATCGGGCACTCAACAACAATTGCTGGAGGCTTAGGCATAAAATCCAAGATCTCATTGATGCAAAAGTCATTCAGTTGGATTTCATTGAAGCTCCAAACGTCTCTACTAATCCACTGCCAAACCATGGATGGTCATATATGATACCGCTGAAGTGCCGGATCCAGAAATCAATCTGGATGAGTTGCCAATCACCATAGAACAAGTAGCATGGAACCTTCGCCAGAAGGGTCATTTGCTCAATATGAACTTGAGAGACCGCACCAAAACCAGGACTGCTATTTACAAGCTACTGCAAGAAGGAACTATTAAAAAAGAAGAGATTCTGGAAATGTTGATCCCGAAACCAAGGAGATCGAGCACACAGGCTGAGTTATGGGAAAGGTATCAGGCTGAGATCCAACCGTTGGAACCCTGGGAGATGATGGAAAATACCAGTATTTAGTGGATTACTGGTTTGAGCCCCGTGTCTATGCTGACGCTCCTCCAACTGGATGGGGTCCGGAATTTGAAGAGGAAGATAAGAAAGCAAAAGAAGACGAGTTTGTGGGTATGATCGGAGTGGACCAAGATCCATCAAAATCGAGATAGGTAAAGGCAGTGAAGAAGGAGCAACTTCATCAAAGCCCAAGAGCTATACCTTTCAAATTCCCCTTGCTGTGAATGATTATAAAGCCGCTCCATTTGACTATAAAGCGGTTAACCATGCTTCAATGGCCATGGTTGGTGGCCTCACTCGCTCAGGAAGAGTTTATGAGTCGACCGGGAAGAATGCAACTGCAAATGCACCACAGCAACAAAATGAAGAAGGGAAGAGAGATGATGAGAAGTCAGCATTGGCAAAACTGATGAAAGCAAGCGAATTCAAAGTTGTTGAGCAGTTGGCTAAACCTGCCCAAATATCGCTTATGAGTTTGCTAATTAGCTCTGATATACATCGTGAGGCTCTTTTCAAAGCCCTAAAAGAAGTGAAAGTTCCAAAGGTGTATCAGAGGAAGCATTGGGGCATATAATCAATTCTATTTTGCAAATGAGCAAATCAGCTTCTCATCTGAAGAACTGGGAGAGGAAGGTGGTCGACACAACAAAGCCCTCTTCATTGTAGTCAAAAGCAGTGGTAAAATCATCTCTCGAGTGTTAGTCGACAACGGATCCTCTTTGAATGTATGTCCTTTGGCCACTTTGAGCCTATTGGGGATTGAACGTCAAACATCAAACCAAGCACTGTGGTTCGTGCTTTTGATGGGTCAAAAAGGGACATATGTGAAGTGGAGTTAAAGTCACCATCGGGCCTCAAACTTTCACCATTCCCTTCCAAGTAATTGATATCCCCAGAACATTCAATCTGTGTTGGGGAGACCATGGATTCATGCTGTAGGGGCAATACCGTCAAGCCTGCACCAGAGGGTTAAGTTCATAGCTAATGGCCAACTCATCACTGTTATGGGAGAACAAGATTATGCCATTTACAAAGAGACAGCTGTCCCTTACATTGGAAAAGAAGGAGAAGAGACTTGGGCTCCAAATGTTTGACGAAGTCTGTATGATGAATGATGAAAAAGAAGCTCAGGTGGGAACCTTTGGGCTGGGTTATTCCCCACTCGTGCTGAAGTGGTGGAAATGAAAAACCAGATGAGAAGAAGGAAGCTCGACAAGGAGTATGATCCAGTTATCAAAATCCCTCACATCAGCCATTCCTTTCCAAAGCCACATCATATCCAGCAGCCAGATGATATCAGAGAAGATGCTTCATCCAAAGAAATGGTCTTGAGAAATTGGTTCTCTGTGCCTTGCGCTAGTATTAAGTCTTTTAAGTAAGAACTTATCTAAGACTAGACTTGTGTTTTGTGTTTTTCAGTGTTATGTGATGCTCAAATAAGTGTACTTAAACACCGTCCAGTTTAATGAAATCTATTTCTGTTTGTGTTTCACATATTCTCATACATTCCTCATTCATATTCAACCAGATCCGACAATTGTGATGAAGTTCAGGGATATCTCGCGCGTGTAATTAATGAAAATATCAATATCACCTCCAACTCTACTGGGTTAGACGTTGAAGATGATATCGATTATCAATTTAGAACACAAGAAATTTGGCAAAACTTTGAACAAGGGAGGATTGAAATTCCCGAAACCATTAAAGTGATTAATTTGGGAACAAGTGAAAACCCTAGAATCTGAAGGGGAAAATTGCCTGAAAGCACGGCACAAGACTTGACCAAGTTACTAGCCGAATACTTGCATGGTCGTATAGTGATATGCCCGGTTTAGACCCATCCATTGTGGTTCACAAATTGCCAACTAAGGAGGATTTTAACTAAAAAGCAGAAATTAAGGCGATTTAGGCCGGATTTACTCCTCCAAATCAAGGATGAAGTAAAAAAGTTGCTTGAAGTAGGATTCATTGAGGTGTCAGATTATTCGGACTGGGTATCAAACATAGTGCCAGTACTCAAGAAAAAGGAAAGTGAGGATCTGTGTAGATTTCAAGATAATTTCCCGTTACCCCACATCGATGTTTTAGTGGACAATACTGCTGGAAATCATCTATTTTCGTTCATGGATGGATTTTCAGGGTATAATCAGATACTAATGGCCGAAGAGGATAAGGTCAAGACCACATTCGTCACAGCCTGGGGGACTTTTTGTTACAAAGTCATGCCTTTCGGTCTCAAGAATGCCGGGGCAACTTATCAACGAGCAATGCTTGTTATACTTCATGATATGATGCACAAAGAGGTGGAAGTATATGTAGATGACATGATCGCCAAGACAAAGGAAGGAGAAGATCATGTAGAAGTGTTGAGGAAACTTTTTGAAAGATTAAGGAAGTTTCAATTGAAATTGAATCCAGAAAAATGCACTTTGAGTGACATCCGGAAAATTATTAGGATTCATGGTTAGCCAAAAAGGGATAGAAATCGATCCTGATAAGGTCAAGGCAATTCAGGATTACCTCCACCGAAAACATTAAAAGAAATCAAGGCCTCTTGGGAAGGTTGAATTACATTGCTCGATTCATATCGCAGTTGACTGATAAGTGCCAACCGCTGTTTAAACTGCTGAAGAAGAATGCCCAAATTGAATGGAATGATGAATGTGAAAAAGCCTTTAATCGGATAAAGCAATACCTGACAAATCCACCAGTACTGGTCACTCCAAAACCTGAGAAACCGTTGTTCTTGTATTTGACGATTCTTCCTGAATCCATGGGTTGTGTACTCGGGCAAAAGGATGAAAAAGGAAAAGAAAGAGCTGTTTACTACTTAAAGCAAGAAATTCTCAAATGGAGAACAAAAGTATTCAGAGATAGAAAGGACTATGTGCATTAGTATGGATTATGCACAGGCTTAGACAGTATACGCTCTTCTACTCGATTGAGTTAATTACGAAGCATGATCCATTGCGATACTTGGCAAGCAAACCGGCTTTAGTTGGTCGAATCTCGAAATGGCAGATGCTGCTTTCTGAATTTGATATCACTTATGTAGTTCAAAATTCAGTCAAAGGACAAGTTTTAGCTTAACTCGCAGAAAGCCCAGTTGATGATGAAGAATTGAAGGAACAAGACCATTTTCCGGATGAAGGTATCGGATAGCGGAAACAGAAACCGAAAGCAACAGCTGGAAGTTGTACTTTCGATGGAGCAGCCAACGTATAGGGTGTGGAATAGGGGCAGTCCTCATTTCGCCAAAAGAAGACCAGTTCCCGGCATCAGCCAGATTAACGTTTCCCTACACAAACAATGTAGCGGAATACGAAGCTTGCATCATGGGATTAGAAATGGCAATTCAAATGAACATAGAGGAGCTCGAAGTGTTTGGAGATTCATCACTTATCATTTTCCAAACTCGAGGAGAGTTCAAAACTAAGGATCCCAAGTTGATTCCTTATCATAACCACTTGGCTGAGTTAGCAGGAAGATTCAAAGAAATTTCTTTCACTTATGTGCCAAGAACTCAAAATCAATTTGCTGATGCATTGGCTACTCTGGCCTCATTAATCCAATTCACTGAAGGAGTAAGAATACGACCTTTGCAAGTCCGGATAAGAAGTGAACCCGCATTCTGTGCCGTGATCGAGCCAAGTGAACCATGGTTTCAAGATATCAAAATTTTCTTGCAAACAGGTAGTTACCCTGAGTATGCTACAAAAAAGGATCAGAAATCATTAAGGCGTCTGTTAAGTCATTTCTTGCTGAGTGGAGATACCCTATACAGAAGATCGTTTGAGACAACTTTGTTGAGATGTGTGGACGAAAAGGAAGCCAAAAGACTCATGGAGGAAGTTCATGAGGGAGTATATGGACCTCATATGAACGGATATATGCTAGCTAAAAAGATCATGAGGCTAGGATATTTTGGTTAACCATGGAATCAGACTGTATCAAACATGTGAGATCTTGTCATTTGTGTCAAATTTACGCAAACAAGATAAATGCTCCTCCAAAGGAATTAGTCAATGTCGACACATGGCCCTTCTCAATGTGGGGAATAGATGTCATTGGGCCAATTTCGCCAAAAGCTTCAAATGGTCATCGATTCATACTAGTCGCAATCGATTACTTCACCAAGTGGGTTGAAGCCGCTTCATATGCCAGTGTGACAAAAGCCGTAGTGGTGCGATTCATCAAAAGAGATATCATCGCTCGATATGGAACTCCAGAAAGTATCGTTACCGATAATGGTACAAATCTGAACAACAATGCAGTGACTGACTTATGTCAGCAATTCAAGATTAAGCACCGGAATTCCACTCCATATCGCCCACAGATGAATGGAGCCGTAGAAGCCGCCAACAAAAACATCAAGAGAATCATTGAAAAGATGACGATTGCATACAAGGATTGGCATGAAATGCTCCCATTAGCATTGATGGCATATCGAACCTCTGTAAGAGTGTCAACTGGGGCAACGCCCTATTCCCTGGTATACGGGACTGAAGCCGTTTTACCAATAGAAGTTGAGATTCCTTCACTCCGAGTATTGGCTGAAACAGAGCTCGAAGAAGCTGAATGGGTCAGAAAGGATCGAACAGTTAAATCTTTTGGATGAAAAAAGGCTAACTGCTATGTGTACGGGCAATTGTATCAACAAAGAATGGCTAGAGCGTTCAATAAGAAAGTCAAGCCAAGAAACTTCCAAGAAGGGGATTTGGTTTTGAGAAAAGTATTGCCAAAGGTGCAAATTCCAGGGGAAAATTTGCACCAAATTATGAGGGACCTTACATAGTGAAGAAGGTCTTGTCGGGAGGAGCATTAGTCCTTTCCCAAATGGATGGACCTGATTTAAAGGATCCTGTAAACTCAGATGCTGTAAAGTTGTATTATCCTTGATCAATAAAATTTGTCATTTCAAGTGATCAATTGATTTTATTTTGATTAATTATAAGCAAAGTTGATATCCCTGAAATTCTCTGAAGTCGGATCAAAGCCTGACCCACAAAATTCTTCCAAATAATTTCCAACCAACACCATTTGAATTATCAGAAAAGTGATTTGGGCATCTCATAATGCTGAATAAATGCATATATACAGTTTTGTCTGTTGACTGTTCTTATTTTAGAAGATAAAATATACTGCAAGGGTAACGAATCTTGATAGACAAGAAAATTGAAGCATGCTTTTTGATCATCAAAGTTGGATATGGGACCAAATTGTCATGTCCTCACCCAGAGAATCCCCAGTGGAATGAAAAAAACACAGTTAGAAAAATTGTGTACCCCTCAGTCTAGACTCAACAGATAGTTTAGACCGAGAAATCCAAAAATCCATCCTTTCAAGATGGTGACCAATTCAAAAATCCATCCTTTCAAGATGGTGACCGATTCTAAAAATCCATCCTTTCAAGATGGTGACCAAGATCAAAAATCCCAAAAATCCATCCTTTCAAGATGGTGACCAAGATCAAAAATTCCAAAAATCCATCCTTTCAAGATGGTGACCAAATTCCAAAAATCCATTCTTTCAAGATGGTGACCAAATTCCAAAAATCCATCCTTTCAAGATGGTGAACAAATAAAAATCCATCATTTCAAATCCAAACATGATGACCTGGTTCTGTTAAGTGAGCAAAAAATTGGCTATCTTTTGACTTTGTAGCCAAGTTTTATTCAAACTTAGCCACAAAGAGGGCAGCTGTAGACACTCAATTTTTGCTCAAATTTAGGGCTCTAATTTATAATAAAAATTAGTGTTACATCAAGCTCATAAAAAAAAAATAAAATAAATAAAAAAAAAATAAATAAAAAGTAAAAAATAGAAAAGATAGGTAAAGTAATAAATAAAGTAAAAAATAAAAATAGAAAAGAAAGAAAAAATATAGGTAAACAAAAAGAAGAAAATAAGAATTTTTGAATAAAAAATAAAAATAATAATAATAAATAAATTAAAAAAATAAAAAATGAAAATTAATTATTTGAGCTTGGAATAATACATTTTTGTTGTAAATTGTTCATAAAGATAATAACAAATTTTCAAAAATTATTTTGTGAATTTTGAATGAGCCTTAAAGTTTAAATTTGTTGAACCCAACCAGGCACAGGCCAATGACCTAATGGTTAAGACCACTGACCCAGACCCAAGCCCAAGCCATAGGTCATGGGTTCGAACCAGCTTGGAGGCATAAATTTTTGGCCTTTTATCCTCATTTTTTGGTTCGAAATCAACCCGACTCGTCCACTTTGGATCATGATTTGAATGGATAATCTTTGTTTTTTTTTTTTTCAAAATTGAGGATAAGGATTCAATGTCGGCATGGGATAGATTGGATTTGTATTAAATGTGTGCGAAAATCAAGCCTCGAACAGCCCCAATTTTTCAGTTGAAAATTGGGAAAAATTTTCGAAAATCTGGGAAAATTGAAGAATCATCAATGGCGGCTGATCAAATTAATGAATTTGAATGATTCAATTGATCCTATACAGAGATAGGATCGAATATTCGAGGATTTGATCATAATTTCATCAGTTACGAACGAATCAAATTCCAATTTTCAAGTTAAATTTTTTGCGAAAAATTGGGAAGTCATTAAATGTAATTCGTAACTGAAATCAGACCATGGATCTATAAATAGGAATGATCCATGAACAAAAGGCACACAACAATTGCAAGGATTACTCAGAGATTCAAAGCATTCGAAAATTTTCGAAGTTAGGGTTTAGAGAGAGAAAATCACAAATTCGATGTTTTTGGATCAAACTCGATCCAAATTGAGTGTTTAGAGAGCTTTAAGAAGTTGTTCTTAGTGATCTAGTGTTTTTAGATTGCTCAAAGGATCCAGATTTAAGCTCTGCAAATTTTCGAATCTCAACCGCCGATAGCCACCAGTTCGAACCACCCTGCGGGTTCTGGTGGAAGCCACCACCTCCAGCAGTTGCGCCACCTCGAGACGCGTGGGTCGACAAACCCAGAGCCTCGAACACCACCACAGGAGGTCGACGAAGCCTTTGAAGGTCACGCCATCGTCTTCTTCGCCGACCAGGAGATCCGACCCGAAGTCCGGCCGAGATCCGAAGTCCAACCCGCCTCCGGTCAACGGTCAACGGTCAAGTCAACGGTCAGCAGATCAGACGGCCCAGATTGAAAGTCAACAGATCAGAGGCTCTGATCAAGTAATCAGATCGTGCGTTCCATATCTGATCCGAACGATCCAACGGCCCAGGTGAGTTTGGATTATTTTATTATGTATTTATTATATATTTAATTACGGAAAATAGGAAAAAAATAGAAAAAATGTAATAAAAATTCATAAAAAATTCAGAAAAATCCAGAAAAATTAGAATAATTATTTTTTGTGTAAATTTATATGTTTTAGCAATTTGTGATATTTTTGAATATTTTGTGAATATGTATATGTACATAGTTTGTTTTAGAAATGTATATTTGATGCATGAGATATAATTTTAATGTGTTGTATTTGTAAATAACTTTAATGTGATGAATTTTGAATATGTTTTAGATATATGATATATTAATTGAATTTTGAAAATATAAAAATGATAAAAAATGAAAAATGAAAAAAATGAGTTTTCTAAAACAAAATTGTTTTTGTTTTCAAAAAATACTTTGGTTTTAAAAAAAATGAGCAAATGAATGAAATAAATGAAAAGGAAAAGATTTTTGCGGAATGAAAGAATTTTTTTTTTTCATGAAATTGAATGAAATTTTTCAATCTAAATTACTTTCATATAGCATTAAATTTGCTATGAAAATAATCCAAGTTTTCATCAAATTGTTTTCATAAATTTGTTATGAAAATAATCAAGTTTTCATCAAATTATTTTCATAAATTTGCTATGAAAATAATCCAAGTTTTCATCAAATTATTTTCATAAATTAGCTATGAAAATAGTCATCCAAAGTTTTCAATCAAATATTTTCATATAGCATTAAATTAGCTATGAAAAATATTCAATCAAGTTTAATCAAAATTGATTTTCATGTAGCATTAAATTAGCCATGAATTATCATAAATGATTTTAAAGAAAAATGATTTTGGACTTAGAAAAATTGCATTTTCATGAAATGAAAATCAATTAATTAGACCATAGGATTATTAAAAAATGGTTTCATAAAAATTCAAAATTTAATGAATTTAAAGTGAAAAGAGTTCGCAAATTAAAATGGATCAATAAACTAAGGTTCTTTTCAAAAGAACTATGTTTTGTCTGATCTCAATTAGCGAGTACGTAGGCACCTACGGGGCGACAATAAAATGGAAAAAATGTTTTTTTTTTAATATTGTGAATAATTATTTTGTAAATATAATTTTTTTTGAAAAAAAAGGAAAATATATTTGTTGATATTCATGTTATAAAAAAAATGAATAAAAAATAAAAATGAAGAAAAATACATAAAAAATAAAAACGAATGATTTGACTTGTAAATATTTGTGTTGTAATGTTTCACTTGAATTTTTGAGCATGAAAAGGATAAATTATAAATTTGAAATTCCAAAGTGGTAACCAATTTGATTCTAATAGGTTGGCCCTGAATCCATGATATCTGGTTTTAAAAGTTTGATTTTTCAAATCAAGTTTTCGCAGACTAGTTGCTAAGTTAGGATCAACCGACCCATTGATCCTAGCTTTTATTTTTTCCCGATTTATATCGGGTGGTGACTCTAAATCATTTTCAAAAATTAAAATTTCCCTTAACCCCTAGTCGAGGATTCATGTTAAATGGGTTCGGGTTTAATGTGAATCGGGTTAGGAGAAATAAACCAGATAATGGAAAAATCCAGGCTCGACAGATGTAGTTGGTTCGTATTAATTTTAGGATGCTTTAAAAGATGAGATTAACGAATTTTCAATCTATTTCAAACCCAGTCGGGTACAAGCTTCGAAAAGCATGCCCCGGGATTTGAAATATTAAATATATGTTGTTAATACCGTTAGACTCATATTTTTATAAGGATCTCTAAAATATCAGTTTTATAATTTTTCGATAACTAGAATTACCTGACTTTTGCTATTTTATTTGTATTTCATTACTACCGGTAATTAGCTAGTCTTTTGGTACTATTTACTATTATTCATTACACAATTTTATTATTCTTATAATGTATACCCCGGTTTTTCTAGTAATCGAATAAACTTCGGAAACCGGAGAACGAAATCCTAAATCAGTTTAGTTCAAGCTTAGCAAGAGAAGCTTAGAAACACTTAGATCCGGCTTTTCTTTCGGTTTCATAACAAAAGAAGTTTTATAAAATAAATTAATACGAATTATTGTTTTAAAGTATATTTCAAACCTTAGAAAGTTTTAATTTCAGAAAAATTTTTATTCCGGGCTTCCCGAGCTCCATTACGGAAAAAAAATGAGCCCCGGGACTAGAAACTCAGAAAAATATTCTGGAATACTCCTTAGAACAGAAATTTTACAAGGATTCCAAAATATAAATTTTATAATTTTCGGGCTATAAAAATTACAGTTATAGCCTTTTCCCGTATTTTCTTTACTACCGGTAAAGTAGATATCTTGTCTACTATTACCACTATTCAAGTACAAACCTACACTACACACTACCCATGCCTATTCTTACATCCTTACAACTACTCATTATATTTTTTTTCCAAGGATTTTTTGTCTCTTATTAAATTATTACATTTATTACATTTTATTACACAAATTTCAATTTCAAAATAAAATCAATTCACTCTCTCTCTCCCTCACCAAGTGGCCAGCGCACCCTCGCACCCCCCCCCCCCCTTGTTCCCCCTCTATTTGTTTTATTTTACCTTCTATTAATGCAAATAAATCCTAATACATTAATATATAAACTCATTTTCACTCTCTCTCTTCATTTTCACTCTTTCAAAAATTTTACAAGAGAAAAACTCTCTCTTTTCTTCCTAAATGTTGCCGTGACACTCCCCTCCTTGCACACACACACTCACAAGTCCATTTCTTCTCCAAATCTTCCTTTAGGTGATGATTTCAAGCTTTATCTCTACTTAATCTTGTAATGGTAAGAGTATTCTTATGTGTTTTCACTTTAAAATCCCAATGAGCAAATGCTGGAGATAAGAAGACACTAATACATAAATATCAAGCCATTACAAGAGTAGATCTTGTGTTTAATGAGCTTTTGTTGAAGTATTATTACGTTCATGCATATAAAAGTAGAGATCTTGCATGAAAAATATATGTTCATGTCTTTAAACATCTTCATGCACTATAAGTTGTAGATCTAGTTTTAGACACTCTTTTTTTCTTGACATTCATGTTCATATGATTTGTATCTTCATGCATTAATGTTCATAAAAGCTTAGTCTTGTATATATAAATGTGATAGTTGGTAGATTTTTATGAACATAAGACAGGAACTTGAAAAGAAAAGATTTTTTTTGTTAGAAAGGTTCAAAAGAAAATTCGTATGATTTTTGAGATCTATTTTGAAAACCCTTGAAACCACTTTGAAACTCATATTTTACATGAAAAATGAATGGTATAAGTAATAGGTATCATTAAGTAGTGATTCTTATAAGTTGAAATGAGTTTGGATATAAGTAATCTGTAAAACAAGTAATGGAATTAAGATGGAAAATTTTGAGTTAGTGTTCAACTTGTTAAATTCGTAACTTTGAATGATGCATATGTAAACACCTAGTATTCAAGCTAAAAATGAATGTTTTATGTGTTAAATGAGGTCCTTAGGTAATGGATATAGTAAAGCTTTAAATTTTGATGCATTATACAAGTTTTCTTAAAGGAAACATGCAAGAGATGGATTTTTCTAAAATTCAGATTTTTGTGAAAAGCCTATTTAAAAACATACTTGCAAAGTGGAAAATGTAAGTTTTTATGTAAAAATGATGGTTTTGGATAATATAGATGATGAAGACTCATTTTTATTGAGGTAACAAGTAAATTCTAAGAATGAAATCTCAAATTACCAATGAGATGCAAAATTTAGAAAATTGGATTTTCAAGAAGAAATTGTTAGTCTTTTAAGAATTAGGAGTTCTTAAATTTTTCATTATCAAAAATCATCAAGATCATGCATATATTGGACTCATCACATGTCATTCATGTTAGGAACTCATTCATTTTATATATACATGAATCATCAACTAGAAACATTTTTTATCAAGAGCAAAACAATTTTTGGAAATGGAAAAAGTTACAGATCAGATCTGATCCCTTTGTTCCATGACCTAAATGTTTTCAAAACTTAGAAATAATATTAGAAATAGATATATCTTTCGAAGTAGATATAAATCGATATAAAATTTGCGAAATTCCGAGTTAAAATGACTAAGTTATGGCTGTTTTAAGTTGGAACTTTCACAAATAGTGAGAATCACGATTTTGCTTGGTCTGGATGCATAGTTGGAATTAGCCGAGTGATGAAGTTCTCATTAGGGTACTCTTACTTGGTAGATGATCCCGAGAACGTCGAATCCCTACCACTTGACTACTATTACTAAGAGACCGGCGTACCATGGCCGAGTGAGTACTACTTCCAATTTCAATTATTGCTTGTGTTTGTAATGATAGTTGCACTAGTTACTTAGCAAAGACAAAAATGAATATGCATGATGGGGTTATTTGGGAATTATTTATCTGCTGTTGATATGTGGAATTAAATTTAAAGAATATCAAAGCCGAGTGATAAATTCATTGTTTGTATAGTATAGTAGAAATGATTGTCCGCAAGTATTGCTTGGTCACCTAAAAGAATTGGTTTAATTGATTATTAGACATTAAAGATAAACTTGAACTCATTCAGATCACGATGGAGATGGAGCATTAGCATTTGTTGGTTTTTCGTGATCCATAAAACTGATATATTGGTTAATCGTGATCTATAAAACGAATATGTTGGTTAATCGTGATCCATAATAAATATGTTGGTTAATCGTGATTCATAAAACGAATATGTTGGTTAATCGTGATCCATAAAATGAATTTATAGTTCAGTTAACCATGAGCTTAAATGGTGTCGTACCGCAGGATTTGTTAATCTGCTGACCCGGGATGGAGGGCGCAAGTCTATCCACATATGATTTCCGGCTGGTTATATGTTTGTTGAATCCACGTGTTTGATACATTTCATTTGATTGATTAAACACTTGCTTGAATTATGTCTTAATTGCGATATGGAAGTTTTCACTCACTAAGCTAGTGTAGCTTATACCCAATAGTTTCCTATTGCAGTATGAATATTTATGGCTATCCCCGAGGAGCGAACATCAGGTAGCTCTTAGATATTAAGAGCTTTGATGAGGGGGACCTAGAAGTGTACACGGACTTCTAATCATGTCTCTCAATTGGTGCTTAAAGGATAATATAAGGGATTTTGAGAGCTAAGAACTCTTAATTGATGAGGGGTATGCTCCTTAGTTCATGTAATAGAGTAGATCTAAAGAAAACGGTTATGATTTACATTCTTGTTGCTATGTATGTTTTTAGACTACTATGAAGCAAAGCATGGTCCCTGTATGTTGAAAGTGAGCCTTACACTCGATGTCCAACTCATAGGAAGGCTAAGGTTGCCTTACTTGAGTTTAAATATTGAGTGTGGCGGACTGTCACGTTTAGGGTACACTTTGGAGCGTGACAGAGATAAATAAGTTAAGTCTTTACAGAAGTCAAGGGGCATACCCCCGCCAAAATAATAATGGAAGTCTATCGGTCTAAAACCATATTACAAACATTAGGATTACGTTAAAGAGATTTTTCTAGAAGTCCATGCCTCTAGCTAGGTCTTGACTTCTTCAAAAGCTCCTTTATCCAAAAGATAACCCTGTGAAATGTGTTTTCTCGGAACAACCAAAAATAGGAACACCACAACAAAACTATCGGGGTGTAAGCTACAGGCTTAGTGAGATTCAATTCCAAATATTTAACTTAACAATAGTATATCTTAAACAAGTTATTAGCAACCGTATTGAAATGCACAAGCACATGAGCATACAATACATAAGACCGTCGGAAATCTTATGTTGAATGGATTTACGCCCTCCATTCGGGGTTAGGGCCCATACGATCATCATTTAAATACTTCTCACTTCTTTATATGGTTGATACAGGTGCCCATCCACCAGGTTTAAATTTTTACTGTGGTTTATACAGGTGCCACCCACTCACATTTCAAATTTCCAGCCCATCCGCCAATAATCGAGTTTACAGCCCTCGTTGCCCGAATTACTATGCCTTCTTCCCACAAAGGTATAATAACCCATGCAATGTGACTCACTATGTGATATGCATGTACAGTTTATTCATATAATCATGGCAGATTAATTAGGCAGATTAAGTGCGATCATAAGAAGTTCAAACAATCCAAGTCTACACTAGCTCATACAATGATTTATCAACAAGTTCGTCTCGATATACTTATCATTCATTCAACCAAGATTATGTCACAATCATTGGAATTTTATCTTTTCCTAATTCTAATGCCACTACGATTACAAGCACATACATGAGCACAACTATTTAAGAAATGAACTCACTCGGCCATGGAGAGAAATCCAATAGTCGTAGTAGTCCTCGATGAGTGGAAATCCGTCCTCCAATTCACCTAAGTACAAGGAATACTCGAAAATGAGTATTTCTTATAAGGTTCTAATAACTTAACAATTATAGCTGCTAAGTTCGTCAATTTCCGCATAAGATAAAGTCCTAACTTTAAATGACCATATCTAACTCATTTTAACTAGAATTGAGCATATAATATATCGATTCTATCTACTTCAAAAGATCTATCTATTCCTAATATTATTTTCAAGTTTCGAAAATATTTAGATCACGAAACAGATGGATCAGTTCTGGTCGATCGAAGACTTCAATTTCGAAAAATAGTTTTGTGGATGTTTGTGATGTCTTCTAGCATAGTTTAACTACACATGTAATATTGATGATTTCCTATCATGAATGATACGATATGAACTTGATGCATGCATGCTTTTGACATTATTTACAAAAAGGAAAATTAAGAAACTTCTTATTTGTGAAACTCCATAACTTTACACTTCCATGAAAACTAGTTTCCTAACTTTGACTATCTCATTTGTTTTGAAGTTGTTTCCTTAAGAAAATCAATTTGTCTTTATCTAAATTGAGTCTTCATTATACTTATTACCCAAGCCTTCATTTCTACATAAAATTTTGCATTTTACACTTTGCAAATATGTTTTCAAGTAGGATTTATCCACAAATCCAAATTTCTTGAAATTAAATTTTTGAATGATTCCTTTGGGAAAAACTTGTTTAATGCATTAAAACTTAAGACTTTAAGATACCTATTACCTAAGGAATCCATTTAATACATAAAACTTCTATTTTGAACTTGGATGATGAGTGTTCTTATGACCTATATTCAAAATTACGAATTTCGTATGTTGAGTACTAACTCAAAATTTTCCATCTAGATTCCACTTCTTGTTTTATACATTAATTCATTAAAACTCATTTCAACTCATAAAAATCACTACTTAATGATACCTATTACCTATACCTTCATTTTTCACAAAAACATGAGTTTTAAAATTGATAAAAGGGTTTTTAAAATAGGGTCTTGAAATCATACGAATTTGTCTTTGAACATTTCAAACAAAAACCTTTTCTTTGTAAGTTCCTTGGTTTATTTCCCTAAGGATCTACCAACTACAACATTCATATGCACAAAATAAAGCCTTTATAAGCATTAATGCATGAAAACATAAATCATTCATAAGATCATGAATGTCAAGCATGGTATAAGCATCAAAAGCTAGATCTACTACTTATGATGTATGAAATGAAATTTAAAAGCATGAACATGAAATTTTTATGCTAGATCTCAACTTTACTCCACTTCTACATGCATGATCATGAAGATATCTCAACAAAAACTTAATCAAACACAAGATCCACTCTTGTGATGGCTTGATATTCATGTAGTAGCATTTTCTTTCCCTAGCAAGTGCTCATGGGGACTTTGAGTAAAAACACTCATGAATAATCTTGCCATTACAAGATTAAATAGTAGTAGGGCTTGAGAATCATCACCTAAGGTTAGATTTAGTGAAGAAATGAAGAAGATTGAAGCTTGTGGTGTGTGTGTGTGGTGGGACTAGGCTCACGGCAATAAGGGAGGAAGAAGAGAGGATTTGAGAGCTTTTGAAAAAAAGAAATAAAATGAAAGAGAGAGAAAATAAAAGACTATATATATTAGATGAAATTAGGATTTGTTTTAAGTAATAAAAGGAGATAAAATAAAACAAATGGGGGGAAAAATTGAGGGGGGTGCGTCGGTTCTAAAGGAAAGAGAGAGGGAGTGTTTTGATTTTATTTGAAATTGTAATTTATGTAATAAATGTATTAATGTAATAATTTGTTAAAGATAAAAATCTTGGAAAAGAAAATATAATTGAGTGTTTGTAAGGATGTAAGACTAGGGTATGGGTGTGTGTATAGTAAGTTGTACTTGTGAATAGTAATAAATAGTAGATAAGACATTTACTTTATCGGTAGTAAAAAAAATACGGGAAAAAGACTATAACTGTAATTTTTTATAACCCGAAAAATTAAAACATATATTTTTGGAATCCTTATAAAATTTCGGTCTAACGAGTATTCGGGATATTTTTCTGAGATTTCTAGTTGGGGCTCGCTTTTCCGTAATGGAGCTCGGGAAAGCCGGAATAGAAAATTTTTCGAAATCAAAACTTTGTATGGTTTGAAGTATATATAAACAATAATCCACATTAAATTATTCTATGTAGAGGTTTTTTATATAGAATCGAAGAAAAGTCAACCTAGGGTTCCTAGGTTGCTAGTACTAATCCTATTTAGGGTTTTGATTTTTGATTTACGGAGTTTACTCGGTTACTAAGAAAACGGGGTTTACAAAAATAGCATGATATAGAGAAAGTAGAAAAGAAGCAAATTACTTTTCAAAAAGTCAAATAGATAAGTCAAACATAAGGAAATTCTTTGAAAACAAAAGAATTAAAGTATTTATTTTAAAGATTTACAAAATGAAATTCTTAAATTATAGATTTCTAAAACACAAATTGTCATTGTTTTACTCAAAGAACATGAATGGACAACAAACACTTGAGCATGATAAATATGAGCTATGTAATTATAAAAAGAGAAATTTTAACTATATAAGATAATTAAGTACTTATCAAAAAATTTTGAATGGTTTAAAGTTTGAAACAAAAAAATTTGTTTTTGAGTTAGAAAATTCGTGATGAATATGATACACTGTTTCAATGGCCTAAATGGTTTAGTTTGAAAAAATAGTTTTGAAAATGGATAAATCTTTTTGAGTGATATAAATCGGTATATTATATGCACGATTCTGAGTTAAAATGACAAGTTATGGCCATTTTAAATTGAAAATCTCCTTTATACGAACTTTGACATTCTCATGACACTGTTTTGTCAAATTTCAAGAATATCAACAAGAAATACTCATTTTTGGGTATTTTCTTTGGCTAGTGATTCCGAGGAAGAGTACTTTACTCCGAGGACTATTCGATTAAGTGGAGTGTGTGAGGACTTCCACTAGAGAAATCATCGTCATGGCATCGCGAGTTTATTTCCTTAAAATGCTTTACTTGTTTGTGCTTGTAATTTAGTTGCATTTGAATTAAGAAAAGACAAATGGATATGTCTGTAAAGATAATTCTTTGAAATAATCCTAAGAATATCGATGTCGGAATTGATTTAATGTTTGTTTTAGTATAACACTTGATTTGTGTGAGATTCTTTGATCACCTTAAATCTGATAATAATAATGTTATGATATCATAAATAAATGGGTTCATGCACACCATGAAGTGAGTCACATTGCATTAGGTTATTATCCTTGGGTGAGAAGGATTGTAGCTTAGGTCGAAAGCAACACTTGGAGGAGTGACCAAAAGCAATTGCTTGGCGACATTAATGAAATGCTTGGTGGAAGATCCAAAAGTAAGGCTCAATTCAAGTAGACTTCATATGCTTGGCGATATTGGTCGAAAGCATAAATCTTTTTAACTAAAACTACTTATTTTGCGGTTACGTATCACCAAATCCCGAATGGATGGCGCAAATCCATTCGACATATAGTACCTGGAAAACTATATGCTTTGTTTGCCCACGTGTATGTTGCGTTACATTTATTTGATTAAACGACTTGTTTGAAATTTTGTTACAATAAGTTATTTATGGAAATAGTTCTCACTAAGCCTATTAGCTTATACCCTTATAGATATCTCTTGCAGTTTCCTTATCTGTGGTTGAAGCCACGGGGACCTTGTAGCCAGGTACTTTCCTTTTGGGTTAAGGAATTTCCTAAGATGAAGTTTAGTAGATAGGATGAAGAAATACTCCTATAATAGATTTGTGAATAAGGGAAATGTCCCTAAGTCTTGTAAGATCATTGTTATGAATAAATGAATATTATGAATCCTCTTTTCTTAATCGGTTATTATATCTTCTTAAGCTTCATAATTCCTTGTATGATCCTCTAAAAATTGTGAGAGCACGCCTTACACTTAATATTAAAGCTTTCGGGAATGGCTAAGGTTGTCATACTTAAGCTTTAATATTGAGTATGGCGGACTGTTACGTTTAGGGTACCCCTTGGGGCGTGACATCAATGATTCAGTATAAACCTGAGTTGACATGACTATCTCTCTACCATTCATCTTCATTTTCTTACTCATCACTTCTTTTAAAAATCTTCTATACTAAGTGATTCTTCCAAAATATCAACTAAAGGAATATTTACCTCCAGCTTCTTAAACACCTCTAGGAATTTCTCAAACCCAACATTATCTTTCCTGTAAACCCCGGTAATTCAGGTAGCCAAGAAAACCCTAGAACCGGAAACCAAAACCCTAAACCGGAATAGCTCAAGCCTGGAGTGAGAACTAGAAACCCTAATTCCGGCTTTTCCTCGGTTTCCAATTAATAAACTTTTCTAAGAAAATTTAATTTTGATTATAATTCTTGATCATATTTCAAACTAAGAAAAATCTGATTTTAAGAAAATTTCAATTCCGGGTCATCCCGAGACCCATTATAGAAAAACGTGCCCCGGAACTAGAATTTCAAAAATATACTTATGATACTCATCAGAACCGAAATAAAATAAGATTTCAAAAATATATTTTTCATGATTTTCCGGTTTATGAAAAATACAGTTATAGCCTTTTTATTCGTATTTCATTACTATCGAAAATTAAATTGTCTTGTCAACTATTCATTACTATTCATAAAGTACCACCTACACTACCTATTAGCCACCCTACAAGTCTAAACCTTACCATCACTCAAATCAAACCCATTCTTCCATAACTTTTGTCCCTTCACTTCACTTAAACTAATGACATATGATACAAATCAAATCAAGCCAAATCAAGATGAAACAAAGCAAATTTCCACACAAACCACCCCCCCCCCCCCCCCCCCCCCCCCCCCCCCCCCCCCCCCTCCCCCCCCTCCCCCTTTCAAGCTCAAAACGGCGCCATTTGAAGCCCCCATCCATGCCCCATTTGATTTTTTTTTTTCTTTTCTTATTCATTTAACCTAATTCAACTCCTATATAAACTATCTTTACTCTCTCTCCTCATTCTTCACTTTCCAAATTTTACAAAGTGTAAAAAGCTCCAAAATCCTCTCTTTTTCCCCTTGTGGCCGAAACTTTGGAGCCCCCACACACACTCTCACAACTTCCCATTTTTCTCTTCTTATCTTCCATCCACTTCAAGTAAGTAAATCCACTACTTCCACTCATAAAACTTTGTTATGGCTAAGTGATTTTTGGATATTCAACTCCATGTTCCCATGATCTTTTAGTAGGGACAATGAGATATCAAAACAAAAATCCCGAACCATTACAAAGTAGATCTATCTTTTAAAGAGTTTCATACCAAAAGCTTTACTTTTATCCATCAAAAAGTCTTTTAAACAAAGGATCTTTTATAAAAATATGGTTTTTATGTTTTTAAAACTCATTTAAGCTTTTGATAAAGTAGATCCATCATCTTTACTCATGATCATGTAGGCATTTAAGTTTCATTATTATTTTGTATTATGTGCATAAATAGTCTTTAATACTTTTGTCTTTAGTAAATGACTTTCCTAGTATATAGATCTATAGATATATGAGTCCATGAAGTCAAAAAGAAAAGTACTTTACAAGAAAAAGACTTTTGAAAATTCGGATGACTTTGAAAACCTAGGTCAAAAACACTTTTAACAACTTCTAAACTTATATTTTATAAGAGAAATGAAGCCTATGGGTAATAGATAATGTTTAGTAGTATTTTTCATGAGTCTAAAGGAGTTTTTACTAAAGAAAATGTTGGAAACAAGAAATGAAGTCCATAGGAGTTTTGAGTTAAAAGTTATGAAAACCAAATTCGTAATAATGGATGTAGGTTAGAAAACACTATTTTTCCAACTTCAAAAATGATATTTTCTTAAATAAATGAAGTCCTTAGGATATAGGTATAATAGATACTTAAAGTTTCAAGTATAAAATATATTTTTCCTAAAGGAATCAACTTGAAAATGGACTTTTGTAAATTCGGATTTTTGGAAACCCCATAGTAAAAGACCCACTTAAAAGTTTATAAATGTGAATTTTATTAAAGAAATAAAGGCCTTAGGATATAACTAATATAAGGGTCAAAATTTCTTTAAATAAAGTAGAGTTTTTCTAAAGGAAATCCATGTAAAATGTAGATGTGGTCAAGTGTAGTAAATTCACTTACTAAACATTGAGAGGAAATGGTTTCTAAGGAAAGTTTATTTTCTAAAAATCGTTAAATCTAAAAAGTTATAAGAACATAGACTCCTTAAGGTTCACATCATGACATTCATGATAGGGAAAATCATTACCATTGCATTTAGCACATCATTACACTTAGGAATCTCAAATGCATTCATGAAAACCGCATTTTTGGAATTGACAAACCCGCTGTACAGATCTGATCCCTCAATTCCGAGGCTTAGATATTTTCAAAACTTGATTTAAACTTCATATTTAGAAAGCTCTTCCGAAGTAGATAGAATCGGTATAAAATTTGCGAAATTCCGACTTAAAACGACCAAGTTATGGCCATTTTAAAACGGAACTTCGGAAATGACGCGAATTCCGATTTCACTAAGTTTCTTAGAGTTTTAGTGTCCTAAGTTGATAGAATACTTATTAGGGTATTTCTTATATGAATAGGTGAACCCGTGGACGGTGACTATTTGCCTCCGGACTATTATTACTAGAAGAACGGAGTACCAATGGCGGAGTGAGTTTTTCTTCCCAATTCATTTATTGTATGTGCTTGTAAAGTAGTGCACTAGAATGTAGGTCAATTGAATGGAATATGAATGATGGGGATTAATGGGAAATTATATGATTGATGATGATGTGAGAACAAAATAAGAATATCGAAACCGGGTGATAAACTTTGATTGTATAGTTAGCTATGATGGATTGTCTGATAAATTGATTGATCGCCTAAGTAAATTGGCTTAATCAACTACTTGGACTAATGATAAATTGACATGTGCATATCACAAGGGGATGGAGCATGAGCATTTGTAGGTTAGTCGTGAACCATAAACGACATCGAATAATCGTAGGTTAGTCGTGAACCATAAACGACATCGAATAATCGTAGGTTAGTCGTGAACCATAAACGACATCGAATAATCGTAGGTTAGTCGTGAACCATAAACGACATCGAATAATCGTAGGTTAGTCGTGAACCATAAACGACATCGAATAATCGTAGGTTAGCCGTGATCCATAAACGGGATATTGTTAGTACCGCAGGATTCGTTAATCTGCTAACCCGGGATGGAGGGCGCAATTCCATCCACATATGATTTCCGGTTGGTCATATGTATGTTGAACTCATGTGTTTGATGCATACACTTGCTTGATTAATAACTTGATTGAATTGTTGTGACATAAATGTTTTTGTGGGAGATTACACTCACTAAGCTAGTTAGCTTACGTCCCTACAGTCCATTCCTTTTGCAGCTTACACATTTATGGCTTAGGCGAAGAGACCCGGCTGAACAGGTACCGAAGCTAGGAGTTTTCCCTAGAAGTTGTAATTTGTATTAGACTTCCATAGAAAACTTCTAAGACTTGGATGACTGTAATGGACCGTTAAATATTCTTTTGCGGGGGAATGCCCCTTAGAATTTGTAATATTTATTTATGTTCATGAATTATATCCTATTGCCCATGCATGCCAAATTAAGCTTTTATCTCCATTCTTGTACTCTATTGTGTAAAGGTACGCCTTACATCTATATGAGACTCTCGAAAGACTAAGGTGGTAATTCGGGAATCTTATATGGCATGTGGCGGACTGTTACGTTTAGGGTACCCTATGGGGCGTGACAGTTTAAGTGGTATCAGAGCACTAGGTTATTAGGCATGACAATAGAGTTAAAATCGAACCTAGAACTAAGTAACTAGGATAAAATTGGAGTTAAAAGCTAGGCTAATTAATAGTTTTCTTGTTGTAGGTTTCCTTGGGTGAAACCCGAGAAAGAGCTAGAAACTTCACCAAAAGACTAGATGAAACTATGGTGGAATACCGACTACGGCTAAGGGTATTATGTGAAGACTTTGCATTGGTACAACGACCTAGGACAATAAAAGAGATGTATAAACTATGGAAAGAGGGCCTTAGATACACAAGATGGATATCTGTGATAGATCAGTTAAGATATGATCCAATAAGAGAAGAAGATGGACAATCATGGAGACTATTTATACCCTAGAGAGGGTGATGGTAGAATATGCTGGAGAACCCATGTTAAGAGAAGCCACATTTATTCTTAAGAATGAAGGAAGTCCCACCCACCCAGACTTTGGGAATTGGCATGGTATAGGACCACTTTATGTGCATGCCCGTGATGACCTGGATGATCATAGGGATTGGAATCTGGCGGATATTAGAAATCACTTTGTGTGGCAAGCTAGATACCTCGATATTATACCATTCCTAGGAGGAGCTCCAGCTCCACAAGTAGGAAACGGGGGAGTACATCTGATTAATGCCCCAGTTGTTGAGGAAGATGAGGTGAATGAAGGAAACAATGAGGGAGGAAAACAATGTGGAGAATCTGAGGAGGAGGAAAGACCCAGAAGAGGACCCAAATTGGATGGAAGAAGAAATGCCTAGATCCCCTACCCCTCCAGTCATAGCTCCTGAACCACCCAACCCGCCACCAGAACCAGTTGTATGGGACTTCAATAGGGATCTGGACATACCCGATAGTGGGAGGGTAGAACCAGAATTCGACCCCACCATATGGAAAGATATATACCCAGTAGGCGAGCAGCCCCCTGAGGTTGAGGCCGTAGCCCCTGAAGCCGGTAGTTCCAGAACCTGTGGAGAGAATGAATGAAGCTGACCCTTGGATAGGTGAATTCAGAGAAAGATGGAGCAGAATGTGGGAGGAAGCTGGAAGAGAACCGAAAAGAGAGATGGGAATTAGGAATGAATCCAATGATAGAGTTGATAGAGAGGAAACAAATCAAGAGGGAGATCAAGAAGTGAAAGAAGACGAAGAGGAAAAAGAAGAGGAAGAGGAAGAAGAAGAGGAGGAGCCAGAGCCTCTAGCCCGACCCACTCAGAGAAGGAGATTGACTGTAAGGGCCTATTTGAGTCAGTTCATCCGAAAGGATGATGGAGGATCTTCTAGTCGAGGACGACTCCCCAGCCCCTCATCAGACGACTCTGATTAGGTTATAGGATCTAGTATCTCGTTGAGTCCAATAGTTTCTTTTGAATAGTAGGCAATGCGGGATGCCAAATTGCCTTAGGATCTCTTTATGGTTTAGTATGTTGTTTTCCTTGTCTTTTTCCTTCCATGTCCCTAGATGTTGTTAGGTAGACTTTATCGGCTAGTATCGGGAGATTTGATTTGTGTTGTCTAATTTTGTAAGCTTATTTGAAAAACAACTCTTGTACAGCACATCAAATCAATGAAGTATTATGTTGATTCCAAGAATGAAGTTTCACAAACATCATACTTTCGCATTAGCAGTAGGCTACATTCATTATACTTAATTGCATTCTTCGCTTAAATTAGCAAGTTTAAATATAGATGAAACAAATTTAGTCAAACCTGCTATCTGAGTCTCTAATTTCTCAGTTACATCCTGTTGCTTCTAGAACTTTTTTTCCAATTTCTACTCTAAACCCCTTACAATTTCTTCAATTCTTTTCTCTTGACCTGGAGCTGGGGTAACTTTATTTTTAGAAGAGGAAGCAATATTTCCTTGGTCTGGAGTCTCACAAGTGTGGTGATACTCTTGAGTTGCCATATTATAATCAAATTCTTGCATACCACCCTGACATTGAGAGCTTTCATGTGATTCACCATATCGTAAACATACTAATGGAGAAGAATTGTAAGGATCATTGTATTGGCTTCTATGAATTCATCAATCTTTACAAACGCCAATTGTGATAACATTAATGATAATTTCCCTCCAACAACTGACTCTATCATCATCTTATCATGAACACCTATTCCATTAAGGAAAAAATTTAGCTAAGACAAACAAAGTGAAACATGATAAGGACATTGATGCAACAAATGGTGATATCTTCCCCAAGCATTTGGCAAAGGCTCTCTCTCATATTGCCTGAAATATATTATCTCTGATTAAAGCTCTTTAGTACAACAAAATGAGAAGACTGGTGCTTGTTGATTATCCATATCTTGCTTTCAAGCACCTAAAAAGAGAAAAAGAAAAGCGAGTAGAAATATACAAATAAACTAAAGACTAGTGTATATAGATAAAGAAGAAAGTATTATTTTTTTATATTTTATATTTTGCAATTTTTTTAAAGATTTTTCTGATAAAAGGCCTAATCTACAAAAGTCCCAAAAATCAAAAGTAACACCGTTCACTCCCCAGCAACGGCGCCAAAAACTAATCATGCTTTTCTATATATGTCTTTTTTAAAACTCTTTTTAGTTTCTTTTTAAATTTCTTTAAATAAGTAGATATTAACTTACCAGTGTACCGAGTGCGTGTGCAGTAATAAAAGTTCAGTGAATACCGAGTCGTGTCCATAGGGAGTGATGATTAGCTATCAACTATATTAGTTTAATTATAGTTAGGCAAATCAAAATTTGTTTCTATTTTTGGATTTTCTTATATAGAATTAAACTATAAAGAAATAGGGATTTCCAACACTAATAATTGATTTAGGTTAAGAACCAACAGATTTGAACAATCAATCAAATGTATGTTATCGACTAGAAATGCAATTGCAAATCTAAATTGTTAATGGGTTTAGTTTTTCAATCAATCAAGCACCAGATAACATCTTTTTGCAGTGTAAATAATTATCCTAAATTAACCAACCAATGTCTCTATACTAAGAAAGTGATCAATTGACTGAGCTTTGTAGATTACCAAACCTTAATAGAATTCAAACCCACATGTCTATGTGATCTGTAATCTTGATTAGCTATTAAAAGAAATGATTAGAAATGAATTTTATAATTACAATCCTAATCTATCATGAATTCCATATTCAATCCAAAATCCCTGACCGGTGAAATAGCATCAACAATTCGAATATAAGCAAATGATCAATCAACAGCAGATAAACAACAATCTAATAATTCATATCAACAACTTAGAATCAAATTAAGATTAAAAGAGCTAAGTATCAAACATCATCCAATAATTGAATATGAGGAAAAAAAATCACCTTGTCAATGAAATCCTGTTCTTGAATTTAAATTCAAATGATGTCTTCCACTTGAATCCCGGTGTGGAATCTGATATCAAATAAAAAAGAAAACTAACTAGTCCCTAATGCCCTAATTTAGATATAGGAGAAAGGAAAAGAGCGTTGAATTTCTTACCTAAGTTCCATCTATACAAAGATCTAATAAGAGGAGTTTAAATATGAAAAGTTGCAGGATACATAAGCTGACATGCGGTGACCTACATTTAAATCCAGCTGGAGTTTAATGTAAAAAATGATTTCTAAGAACAACTATGAATGTACGCCGATTCCAAGGCTGACGACATAGAATGCCTAAATGTTGGCCTTCATTGTTTGCAATAATTTTTGCAAGATTACTGTCGGCTTTCATTTAACATTAGAGCAGCTTTACACATATGCCGGCATCAAGGCCGACGTCATAAAATTTAAAGTAGTCGACCTTTAAGTTTTTGAAACTGTGGACAAGAAGCCGATGGCGTATATGCATAATTTTATCGACATACATATGAAAAATGCAGGATGTTGGAAATCTGTTCTGAGCCGACTGTGTTGATTCAAATTTAGTCGTGTTGAATTTTCTTTGATGAAAGTTGGCGGTGTACACTCTGTTTTTGTTGGCCTAAATTGATTTCTTCTTCAAATTTATAGAGAACTTCTCCCAATTGCTTATGTTTGTATTATAAGTCCTTCAATGACCTAAAATATCAAAATAGACACACTTAGGAACCATTTCCTTAGGATTTCTATAAATTCTATAATAGTTAATCACAATTCATACATTCAAAAGTAAGTATAACATGACTTTATCAAAAGGCGATCTGTATTACTATCTATATAAGGCTTCGTATGGCGGCATATGGATTGTGGAGTGGTAGTTGTTATTGTGAGCAAACTCCACTAAAGACAGATGTGTATCCGAACTTCCTTTAAACTCCATGACATAAGCTTGTAACATATCTTCTAGAGTCTGGATTGTTCCCTCCGATTGTCCATCAGTTTAGGGGTGGTACACGTATACTAAAGTGCAACTTTGTTCCCATACATTTTTGTAGACTCGTCCAAAACTTAGACACGAATCTTGGATCTTAATTCGACACGATTCCGGCTAGCACTCCATGTAAACAAATTATTCCTCTTATGTATAGCCCAGCCAGTTTGTCCATCGAATATGTCATGTTGATTGGTATGAGATGTGTTAATTTGGTGAGGTAGTCTATTATAACCTATATAGCATCATATCCTATTGGTGTTTTTGGCAGACCACATGTGAAATCCATTGTGGTTTGATCCCATTTCCATTATGGGATGGTCAGCTGCTTCAGTAGTCATCCTGGCCTTTGATGTTTGATTTTAATCTGCTAGCACACAAAACATTTCATAACAAAATTAGGTACATCCTTCTTCATGCCATTCCATCAGTAGTGGCTCTTAAGATCTTGGTACATCTTAGTTCCTCTAGGATGTATTGTGTAGCCTAAGGTACGAGCTTCCTTCAAGAATTCCTTTCTCATTTCAGCATCGTCTGGAACACATAGTCTTCCTTTCATCCTTACTACATCTTCCTCGTCTATCATGAATTTGGTGCATTTCCCTTCTTGTTTCGCGTGCTTAATCTTTTTAATCACCTCATCATAGAGTTGCACTTCTTTGATAATCCACTAGAGTCGGTTCCCATCACCAAATTGGATATCTCTACTTCCATGTCTTGTCCCACGATTTGATGTTTTACCTTTCAAGCATCTTTATCAATTCTTTTTTATCCATAAGTAGCACAGGAACTTCACCATGCCTAAGGCATCAATGATGACGCTTACTTTACTTGGACAGCAGTTGATTACGAGGTCACAATCTTTAATAAGCTCCAACCATCTTCTTTATCGCATATTCAACTCCTTATGTGTGAACATGTACTTAAGGCTTTTGTGATCCATGTATATCTCACATCTTTGTCTATAAAGACAATGCCTCCATAGCTTAAGCGTGAAAATGACGACGGCTAACTAGAGATTGTGCGTCGGGTAATTCTATTCATATGGTCTCAACTATCATGAAGTGTACACGATCACCTTTCCATCTTGCATCAGTACACATCTAAGACTATTTCTTGATGCGTCACTATGTACTGTGTAGGTTTTCTTAGGATTTGGCAGCACCAAGATTGGTGCAGAAACAAGTCATTGCTTAAGCTTTTGGAAACTTGTTCTCTTTTATCGGTTTATATGAACATCTTGTTCTTCTGGGTAAGTTGAGCCAAAGGCTTGGCTATTGTGGAGAAATTCTTCACAAACTTTCTATAATAGCCAGCTAGTCCAAGAAAACTCCTAACTTTTATCACTATCTTAGGTTGCCTCCATTCCATCACAGCTTTGATCTTCTTGGGATCTACTGATATGCCTTCTCTTGACACTATTTTCCATTTACTTCGCTAAATGGAATAAGGGAGAATGATATTCCAATTCAAAGGGAATGTAACAGAGTTGTAATAACTATTATAATGTTCACTTGGTGTAAAAATAAAACAAATAATTATTAGAGTAAAAGAAAATATCGATAATATCCCATGTATTTATTATATAGAGCGTATAATTGTATAGGTGTTATTTTTAAGATAGGGGTATTTATGACAAAATTGAAAAATATACCATTGAATAGAAATTCATGGGTTGCAGACATGAATTACTATTTATCATTTTACGTAATAGCAATTCATTATGAATTCATATTTCTTTCAAGTGAACACCATAATATTAGCTTTACGTCGAACAAGGAATGAATGAATAGCTATTATGTCAAGTGAACGTACTGTACATGTCCTGAAAAGGATACCCGATCTAACCAAAAGTCATACTTGGGCAACTTAGCATATAACTTATGTGCCTTCAACATCTGCAGTGCCATCTGTAAGTGCACCTCATGTGCTTCCACGTAATTGAATAGATCAAGATGTCGTCAATGAAGACTATCCCACATTTGTCTAACAAAGGCTTTTAGACTCAATTCATTAGGTCTATAAATGTCACGCCCTGGAGAGTACCCTAAACATGGCAGTCCACCGCATATAATATTAAAGCTAACGAATGACAACCTTAGTCATGCAGGAGCTTCGATATCACATGCAAGGCATGCTTCCAAGTTAGTAGGAGACTCACAGGGGTATTACATTTAAGTAGAAAATAAAAGCATGCAAGAACTTATATAAATAAACATGGAATATTCATTTGGATAATAATCTCTTACAACTTCTTAGGGGCATTCCCCGTCTGAAATAGTCTTGTTTAACTAAACCATTAACAAGGTATACATAACTATAACATAAGCCTACTATAAAGATTTCCTTATAAGTCTGTGTTCAAAACTAAATACATATAACTTCTCCTCAAAACTCCTAGTAGCTTTGGCTCATACCTGGCATACGAGGCTCCTCGGTGCCAACCATAGGTAATCATAGTGTAACAACAGCTATAGAGGTATAAGCAATCTAGCTTAGTGAGATAACTCATCTACAAAACATTTCCATATATCAAACAAGTACTTAAACAATCATATGAATGCACCAATCACATGAGCAAACAAAAATACACAAGATTAACCGAAAACCATGTATAGCATGGATTTTACGCCCTCATGTCGGGGGTTGAGAGTTACAGGCCCATACGACCATCAATATTTGCAGATTTACTGGCTCCTACTCGCCCTGTAGACTTTCCGGCTCCTACTTACGCATGTAGACTTTCTGGCTCCTACCAGCCACCATTACAACTCATCGTTTCCCACACGAAGAATCGTAGTGAAATAAATGTGACTCACAAATATGATATGCATGAATCTTTTTCAATAAGGTTATTCCATTATTGTCAAGTTCAAGTTAAAGGTGATCAAATCAATATTCATCATATCATTGCAAGAAATCGTAAATTATTCATCAATTCTCTTTCGTTATTCTTAACTTATATTCAACCAATCATAAATCCAAATCATACAATAATTGTTCATTTATCTTTTTCTTATTTTCTAGTGCTACTACTTATAAGTACAAACAAGGAAATGTAACTGGTAAAGGATTAACTCACTCCATGTCGATTGATCCTAATCGAAGTAGTCTTCCGGAAAGTGATCTCGGTTCCTTCTTCACCTAAACAAGATGAAATACCCAAAATGAGTCTTTCGTAGAATTTTTATTTTTGAAAATTCTAAATCTATCTTAAAATCACGGTAAAATGATATTGGAGGAAATTCCAACTTAAAATGGCCATAACTTGCTCATTTTAACTCGGAATTTCACATATTATATACCATTTTGTACCTACTCGAAAAGATCTATCTATTTCTAAAACTATTTTCATTAAACTAAGCCATTTAAGTTTCGAAATAGTGGTGCTCAAATTCACCACGAATTTTCACAAAACTTGAATTTCTTCTTTAACAAAAACTCATTTTAAAGAGAGATATTATAATAGTTTGTAAAACCTTTGAAATGTATATACATATATTTATTGACTCATAACAAGTGTATGAAACTAATGAAGTTGTCTCAATTTATAAAAATTTTTGTAATGGTAAAGTTTTCTAAAGGTTTTGGAAAGTGAAATTTTTGGAAAAAAATTCTTTTCATTTTTGCTAGAGAATTATCTCCAATTATTTAAATGAGTAATTTCATTTCCTCCAGTCTTCTTTTTAAATTCCCAAAGAATGATTTTATTTTCTAAGCTTAGTTTCCACTACTTTTTGAAAATAATAACAATTTTATATTTGTAGAAATAATTTCCTTGTTTCTTAAGATCATTCTATTTTTAAGAAAAGAAACTCTTGATGGTTGTCAACTAGTATTTGATACAAAGTGGAGTTTAGTAAAACTTTTGTTTACTCAATAATTTCTTTCCATGTATGTATTGCAAAAGTTCCTATGAACTCCTCTAGATTTCTTAGAAAAGTTTGTTAAGACAAAATCCTAAGTTTGTTATAAAAAAAATACTTCCTACCTTCATTTTTAGAGAATAATTTCTATTTTAAGAAAACTTTTCCTTATTTATCCGATTGAGACAAAATCAATATGTCCATGCATGATTATGAATCATAAAGTTATGAAAACATAAGAAAACATATTAATTAAAGAAATAAGCTAGTGAAGAAATAAATCAAGTATTAGAACCTTAGCTTCATCAAGGTATCCCAGAACTAAGAAAAGACTAGTCAAAAAAAAGAAAAAGAAAATGTTTTGACTTGATGAGGACAAGTCTAAGACTAGAAAGACTAGTCTTAAAACAACATAAAAGTAAATAAATTGCAAAACAAAGAAGTTTATATGCTCTAAAAGATATATATAGCTACATAGATATATATAGTTAAATATTATATATATATAAAAGCATGAACAAAAACAAAGTATAAACTTATTGTTGCTTTCTTTAACCTTCATAGTTTAGAAAACACACACTAAGCTCATACTAAGTAAATGAACATAAAGGAAACTTGAAGAAATATTACCTAAGAAAACTAAACTTGAGAGAACTTTGGGAGAGAATTCTTGTAGAGAATTTGAGAGAGTAATTTTTGTGTATGGAAGGTGTGAAAGAAGTGGAAGGAAGAGGGGATATTTATAAGAAAATGTGGGAGGAAATTTATGTTAATTAAATAATTGAAAAACAAAACAAATGGGGGAGAGGGAGAGGAGTGGCCGGTGTAAATTTAGAGAGTGTGAGAGAGAGAATTTTATTTTTTTATATTTTTGTTTATGAAAAGTAAGATATGAAATATGTGAAGTTATATTGGAAATGAAAATTGTAAGAGTATAGAGGTATGGTTTGTAAGAGTAGGTTGTAAGAAAAAGTAGAGATAGATAAATAGCGTAGAATAGTAATAAATAGTGTAATGTAAAGTAGACATGACAATTTAAGCACCGGTAGTAAGAAAATACGCATATAATTGTGATATCTGATATTTTTAGTTACTGAAAAATTATGAAATTGGTATTTTTGAAAACCTTATATTTTTACGATTCTATCAGTATATTCGGAATATTTTTACTAATCTGAGCCCCGGGACATGCTTTTCGAAAATTATGTCCGGTTGCGCTCAAAACACATCGTGGTTTAATTAATCTGATATTTTTAAGCTTTCTCAGGTTATTACGAACTATTCTACATACTAATCTCTTACTAACTTTCCTAGGGTTGCTTAAACAGGAATACCGGACTTGAACGGTTGCAAAAGACTAGGGTTTTGTTGACTTTGGGATTCCGGTTGACTTTCTAATTAGGGTTAAATCTTAATTGATCACAAAACTTTAAGGTTTACAGTAAAGGTAGCAAGTGCATTCATTAGACCAAACGACATCTCTAAAAACTCATGGTATCCATACCGAGTTCGGAAGGCAGTATTGGGTACATCTTCCAACTTTATCCTCAATGGTGATATCCAGATCGTAAGTCAATGTGTGAAAACACACTTGCTCGTTGTAATTGTTTGAAGAGGTCGTTGATCTTTGGTAGTGGATACCTGTTCTTGATAGTGACTTTGTTGAATTCGCGCTAATCGATGCATAGCCCCATTGATCTGTTTTTATTTTTCATTAAGAGAATTGGGGCTCCCCAATGTGAAACACTTGGTCGAACAAACCCTTGATCTAACAATTTTTGTAACTACTTCTTTAGCTCCTTTAGCTCGATAGGTGTCATATGATATGGGGCTTTTGATGCTGGCTCGGTGTTTAACACGGAGTCAATCTCCCGCTTAGGTGGTAAACTAAGTAGCTCGTTTGGAAAGACGTTATGGAACTTGTTTACTGTAGGTACATCATCCACTTTAGGCGATTCTTCCTTCTCTCCTATGGAATTGAGGTGTCCTTCATTCTCTGACACTATTCCTTCATCCATTGTCATCTCGAATGAGCATAAATTCAGTTTTCTTACAACTATAAACTCTCCACAAACACAATTTTTCTCTTAATCTAATCCATGAAGTTTGCTCTCTTTTTTCTAAAAATTTACCACGACTTTGGTGAGCGTTAACCAACTCATGCTTAGAGTCACTTCATATTTATTCATTTCTAATACTAATCAGATCAGGGGTGTGAAAAAAATTTGATGAAACTGAAATTGAAAGATTATGATTTTTATTTTTTTCTAGTCTTTGGTTTTGGTTTCTATTTGCAACAAAAAAAAACCAACGGTCAATGGTTAACCGTTTCAATATTTATAAATATTAATATATAATTTACATACACATATAATTATTTTTTAAAATATATATACATATTATTTACATATATTAATGTTCCTTGGATTTTGATTAGAGTATTGTGTTCTGTCTTATGTTTTATGGGAGTTAATATGGTAATCGATTTGGTTTGATTTTGTTGCTGATGATACATCACAAGGCTTGTTTTTCCCCTTTTCCTTAATTTGATTTTCCTTTTTTTTAGCTCGTGCAATATATATATAATTTAAAGAAAAAACTCTATGATAAAGGCTAAAAAATAAGTTTTGTTGAAACTATCAATCTGATTTGTTGAAACCATATGTTAAATGGTTAAAAACCAAAAATCAAAAAAATTAACTGAAAAAAAGGGCTAACTGTTAAGGTGGCTAACCATTTATAATGAACCAGTTAATGATCGAGATATTAAAAAACTGATTATTATGGTTAGGTTCAAAAAATAGAGCCATGGATCGGTTAACCAAACCATGAACACTCTTAATCAAATCGCCTATTGAGAGGTATTCATGTATTTCTAAAGGAAAATCTTTTAACAGTTCTTGTCGGTATGATACTACCCGTTGGGGTCTTTATCTTGAAGCTAGAGGTAATAATAGCTACGGCTAATCCAGTTCTCTTTGCCAAACTAGCGGTCATGAGCAAGTGCGTGGCTTCAATGTTGAACATGGTATAGGCAGTTTGGTTAGTTGCTCGTATATTTCTTGCGTCTAACACGCATAAATTACTAACTTGAACACATATTCTATATTACTATTAACCATTCTATTTCTCTAACTACCAAGTATATGATCTACATTCCTATCTTAACTCTTATTTTTCAAGGAAATTAAAAGAAACACAAAGCTAAGGTTTAAGACTAACCCATGACTAGTCCATAGTCGTGGCCATCATCATCTTCGAGGGCGACAAGCTTAACTCCTTCATCTTCCATATCCTCGTATATCATTGTCCATCCAAATTATAAATCCTTATTCCATGCACTGAGGTTCTTGAATGATTTTCATTACCATTCCCATTTCCAATCTTCGTCAGGGTAAAATCGTCTAGATGATCCGATTGGTCGGACTAGGGCATTCTTCCTTTAAGGACACTTGTTGGCAAATTGTCCTGTCTGTTTGCACATAAAATAGATGGTGGTGGCTTTCTTCGGGTAGTTAGAGATTTTGTGGTTAGGGTTTCCATAAAAATAGCATTTGTATTGTAGTCGGGGGAATCTCTTTGGATAATGCTTCCCCTTACATTTCCAGCAAGTTACTTCCACTTTTGGTGTCTCTTTCCTTCCACTTGTATTCCCTTTAAAGTTGCCGAATGGTTTGAACTTCTTTGCTTGAAAACTTAACCTTGATCCATCGCAGGACTTCTTCCCGAACACTAAAACTTTCTTTTTCAATGCTCTGGCTTTTCTCTTCTTGGCTCCTTCTACAATCTAAACCCTCTCTATTAATTCACGGAAAGTTCGAATGTCGTACTCCTATAACCTCATAAGTAGCTTATCCTTTAGACCATTCAAGAATACTTGTCTCTTCATCTCCTCGCTATGTTTGTAGGAGTCATAAGCATACTGAAGCAAACGGCTAAACTCTATCTCATATTACTCGACAGTCCTACCTGTCTAAGAAATATGCAGAAAATATGCATTGTACTATACTCTTAAACTCTTTAGAAAATAATTTTCCAGAAACCCTCTTCGGAACGTTGCCCAAGAAATTGAGGTTAGTAGTCATCGGCATTTCGATTCCTACCAAACTCTTGCGTTAATATGCAATATATAAGTGCCATAGTCAAGGCAAAGGTGGTGTGGTACTTCGAAGGTGGTGAAAGATCTCTTTACCTAAGCCAGCCAATCTTTGGCCTCTTTAGCTTGTCGAAAGCTCCATTAAGATAGCGAATTTTTTTATGAAGTTTGGAAGGGTGCTTTGATATGGATTAAGCGGTAGTATTGGAGTAATGGTGCAGTATGTGATTGCGTTCTCCAGTAATGATGGGATTCTGTTGCCTTAATTCATGAAAAAGGAACATAAAGGGGAAAAAGCAGCAATGAGCAAGTCAAGAAGCGAAACGGGCAACGCAGAGGATATTGGCTGGCTCCAAAGTCGCCAGCCTAAGTGGAAAAGCCATCAGCCTTGAAGCCTAAGTCGTCGCCTTCATTGCTATTTATTTTATTTTATTCTTCATGTTTTATGTTTAGGCTACCATGTGTATTTTTAGGCCACCAGCTTTTCTTTGGACAGAGTTTTAATGTTCTTTTGATGTCTTTAGGTTCTGTTAAGGATATATATATATATATATATATATGTATATATTGTTTTTGATCATTGATATGAAAATAGTTTTTTGGATATTGTCATTTAAGAGCACATTTGAGTGTGAGAACCCTATTGTGGTTGATTGATTATCGAGATCTAAACTTCCTCTTTAATCCATTATTCTTATCAATTCTTGTTGTCATATAGAATTGTGGTAAACTTTGTTATTTGGATCTTGCAATTCATTTAACGTCGTGGTTGTTTTATAGATCATGGTTCTTATCGATTTATAATTCAACTACAAACTAGTTTGATTTTATTGTTCGTAGATCCTATCGAGCGACGATTTCATCCATATCCCTTTTATATGTGCAATTTCGTATCAACCAGAAAACCCTAAATTGATCAAGATCAGATTTTTATTAAAGACCGTAGTTGGATTCACATAAAGTAGTGTATGTGCTTCAGCAGTGGCTTCTTGTGTGTTTACTACTGGAGGTGGAGTTTGTGCCAATGCATTCTAGTTTTGTTTTTGAATAAGAGTATTCAACAATTGGGTTAGCTGACCAATGGTGGTAAGAACATCATTTGGTTGGTTCCGAACTGGTGCGTGAATGTTTCCTTGTTGATTTTGAGGTGGTATAGTTTAGGGATTGTCTTGTTCAGCTGGTGGATTATTAGAATCGTGTTGCCCGTAACTTCCATGTCTTTTTAGATGGATATTTAACATTTAACTTGAGTAAGTGTTTTTAGTTTTTCTTGAGTTATTAATTTTAAGCAGAATTTTTGGAAATCATGGAAATTTTGTCTTAGCATAAACAGCAAAAACTTGGTAATATATCAAATAAAACTTGTAGAAATAAAATCATAGGAGTACGAAATTCAAATCAAACATAAGGAAATTTAGTTAATAAAAGAACATAGATGGGCTAAAAGCCCTCATAGAACATGTAACATACTTAAAACGAAAAAGACATGCTTGGAAAGGCAAAGCATACATGAAACAAAAAGTTACACTTAAAAGCAAGACACATTTGGACACATAGGATATGATCAATCTAACTTTCATACTTGTCACCTAGACAACATGACACTAACATCCTTCATCCTCTTGACTTTTCATCATTTTTATCTTTTGGCTCTTCATGACTTTCATGGGGAGGGAGTGGCACTTAGGCAGCTTTATCTTGTCGAACCTTTTTGTTTCTTGGCCATGAACTCTCTTAGGTATCTCTTACGGACATTCTTTTTCTTTGTTGGATGGTACCATCCCACCTTCGACATTTTAGGGTCCCATTCTATATTGGTTTCTAGCATGGGGGTGCTAGAGCGGCTTTTCCAAGGGATGCAACACTTTGTTCATAGAAAGTTCGCTATAGCATGCATTCAATGGCTCTTTATGATGCACTTCCGGTTTTATCGCGAGCATTTCTTCTTTGGGAACTACTTCTTCCTCTTCTTCTTCTTCCATCTCATCATCCCCATTCATTTCTTCTTCCCATTCAACTTCTGATGGAGGGTGCAACACTTAGGGTTGGCTATTCAGAGCGGGAGGACATTGCAATAAACTCCGTATCAATAAAAGTAGAATTACGCATCTGCTTTGCTCCATAGGGTATGATCGATAAGATCACCATGCACACAAACATAAAGCGGACCTTTTGAATTCTAGGTTCGGAAATCTAGAAAGGTCAGTGTACCTTCTTTCCTAAGAATAAAGGTTGCCTCTTGGAGCATAAGGTCTTGGTAATGGTACGACACGATCCTTTCTACCCTATAGATAACTTCCATGTCAATCCACTTTTCCTTTCTTCCTAGGTCATACCTTATTCCTTCTATTATATGTTCCCACATTGAGTTTTTGAGTCCTCTCTTCTATATGGCTAACATCTCCCGAACTGATCTAGGCTTTCCAACTAGAGTAAAGTCTTTACAAAGCATCCTAAGCCTCAATCAATATTCAATAATGGTTTCATCATAGTCTTTTTGGAATTCTTAGGCCTTTCCTCTTACTTCTCCGATGGTGAGCTATTCAAAAAGGCAAAAAGGCCATCAGTCTTTAAGGTTCCAACCTCTATTTTACCACACCATCTAAGACTAAGCCATTTTACTATCCTTATTTATCCAAGTCTTCTAATTATATTCTTATTGTTATTTTCCCATTATCGTTGCTTTGATGCTAACTTAAATTGTCACACCTCAAAGGGTATCATAAACATGGTAGTCTATTGCATACGATATTAAAGCTTATAAACAACTTTTCTTAGTCATGCAAAAGCTTCGACACTATGTGCAAGGCATACTTTCACAACAATAGAAAGATGCTAGTGGATTGTGTAGTTCAAGATGATAGCAATAAATGGCATACAAGAAGCATTTAAACTTAAACTTGCATAACTTAAAGGTTTAAGTCTTACAACATCATAGAGTCAATCCCCTGTTTAAGTCTCAAAAATATCGCTATACTATCACAGTCTATCTAAAGCAAAATAAACACAAAACTAGAGATTTTAAGGAAATATATCTTAAGATCTTTAAGTAGAATTCCTCCAAAAGCTCTGCAAAAGCATAAGTCTCACCTGACAAAAAGTTACCTCGGTTATAAAAACAAGTGCATCTACTGGAGCAAAAATCTATTTGGGTATAAGCAATCATTTGTTTAGTGAGTATATTATCGTAATAGTGTACTTAATATAAAATATTAAACAAGTTATTTATTAAGTAATATATGAAATGCAACATCCCTATGAGCAAAAAAGACATATGATTAATCGGAAACATATGTTGAATGGATTTATGCCCTCCATATCAGGGGTTGGGGAAGTTACAAGTCATACGACCATCATAAAATTATGTAGACTTTCAAAACTCTTACGTGGCTTAATTTTTTTTTTCTTAGATTTACGGCCCCTACTTGCCACCATTATTACTCTCTCATCCCATATAAGGGAATGGTAGGGAAAATGATGCGGACTCACTTCATGTCATGCATGATTAATTTTTTATTTCATTTTCAATTGTGTTATTAACAAATTTAGGGGTGATCATTGAGATATAAACGACAATAAAACATGGTATCAAGAGTAAAGTTTTAATCAACAATTCAAGTTTTGACATACTTAATTTATCTCATCAAAAACACCAAAATACAATCATATTCCATGAATTCCCCACAATGCATATTCCATTTTTATCTTTTTCTATTTCTAGTGCCTCTATTTTATAAGCAAGCATGAATCCGCATAAACAAGGAGATAAACTCACTCAGCCATTTTTTTAGGAAACTTCAATTGAAGTAATTATTAGGAAATGGTATGTCAAATTCTTCATCACTTGAAACAAAAAAAAAAAAAAAAACCTTGAAGGAATATTTTATATTAGGTTCTACTTAAATTTCTAACTCTATTAATTATATTCACGTCATTTTCTCTATTATGAAAGTTCTATTGAACGGTCATATTTTCTCATTTTAACTCGGAATTTTGCATATGAGTTAATCATTTTTTACCTGTTCAAATGCTCTATCTATTTCTAAGGTTATTTTTATCATTTAGGATCACTTAAGTCTTAGAATCCCACGATACAGATTGCATCAGAAGAGTTCCAACTTTGATACTTTTTAATTTTAGATTTTACTTCATTTGGACTCTCTAAGGCAAGCATAAAATACTTCCACTAGTTCATATTACATGCATGATATTAGTGATGTTGCTGTAAATGTATATTTTTATTAAAAACAATTTCCTATGAAAAGTGAAAAGTTGAACCTTATGAAAAAATTTTTAGGACTTGTAATAAATTATCTTTTCTAAAAATTTTGTAAATATGAAACTTAAAGAAAATTATGGTTCAATATTTAGTTTGAAAATTTGAACATCCATACCATTTCAAACTTCATTTAATATTTATTTTACAAAACATGAATTTTTTACTTGTTTGTGAAGTAGAGAAATGGGTCAAGTTGCATTCTTAAAAAATTCCTTTAAGTCTTGGCATTTTGAAAAATTTAGGTGAATGTATTGTTCTACATCTTTATTTTTATGACAAGATTTCCCATGTATTGAAATAAGATTTTAGAAAATATTTTGCATAACAAAAATTATTAGCATTTCTATATTGGAAAAGTTTATTTTTGGCATGTAACAATATCACATATGATCATATATAAGCATGAACTTAGAAATTTATGATACTCAACCAAAATTAAGATTATGGTACTTTTTAAGAGAATATGGGATATGACTATTATAACATTAATTAGCCAAAATTATAAATTTGGTAAAACAAAAATACGAGAGTCTTAGCTTATTATTAAGACTCCCCGAGACTTGAAATAATCTAGTCCCATATGAAATAAATAATAACAAGCGTAATGAAATAAAATAAGTGATAGTCTTATACTTTAAACAAGACTCCCCAATACTGAAGTTCCAAGTCTCTTTCGGACTTAATATGGATAGGTCCAAGACTACAAATTAACCAGTCTATAAAAAGCATGAAATAAATGAATGCTTAAAATAAAAGTGCATGAAATTAAATAAACTTGGTTAGTGAACCTTAACCTCTAAAAAATACACATTCTTATATAAATACATAAACATAAGGAAAAGTTAGATTAGAACACGAATAAGATAAGATGGCCATGGTATAACATGAATTTAAGCATAACATTGTGATGAGATAATGTGTTGCCTTGTATTTCCATTCTCTTAGCATTTAATCATGGGGATGTTTTGGAAAACATTAAGACATAAAGTAACACACAAATAATATGATACATGAATGAGGTTTAGTATTTACCTAAAATAGAAGACGGAAGAGAAAAATTGGAGAGAGAGGCAATTGGTGTGTGTGTGTGGTGGCTCTGAAGGATAGAAGAGAGGAAATTTTTAGAGAGAAATTTGGTAGTTTTTTAAGGTAAAGGACGTGTGAAATAAATGAATGAGGAGGAATTGTATTTATAAAGAAAAGTGGAGGGAAATTTTATTAGGAAAAGAAAATAAATACGGGGGAGATAGAGGGGGTGGACGAGAGAGAGAGATAAAATAAAAAGTAAGTTATGTAAAGTATGATAAAAAGTTGTTGGTAAAATAAATGTAAGAATAGTTATGTATAGGTAAGACATGTTTAAGATAAAATAGAGTAGAGTGAATAGTAATGAATAGTAGAAAAGAAAATAAATTGCTGGTTGAGATAAAAATACATGTACAAAAGCTATATCCAACGTTTTATGATCCAATAAAATGTATATGATATTTTATGATATATCTTAGTATATTTATAGTATAAATTTTTGTTGGAATATTTGCCTCATTTGCGTGTGAGGGTTGGATATGAAAATTGGTCCTGTAAAGCTCGAAAAAGTTTTATCAAATTAATCATTTATGTGATATACTATATTATTCATAATTCAAGTTTATCATATTTGTAATTTATTCAATATTTAGGGTTTTAGAAGCTGTCTAATTGAGTTAGGGTTTTTGTGTTTAAGGTTGACTTGGTTTGAATTTGGGGTGTTTGGTTTTGGTTCCGCTCTATGTCTTACTTATAAAAACTACCGCAAAATCTGGGATTACAGAAACCCACATAGCTTAAGTGTATCTTACATATATCACCTAACGTGATATGTGTACCAAAACTAATATGTCTTGTGAGTTGGAAAGGTATCTACAAATACAAATCCCAGTTTACATTTGTACAATACTCTTTTCAATGTTGGATGTAAATATACATGTATGGTTTCAATTTTGATTATGTATAACTTAAAGGGGAATATGCAAATTACCTTGAACTTTTCTAAGGTGCGGATTCATCCTTTGAACTTTTAATGCAATTTTTTTTCACTCCTTAAACTTAAAAAATTTTAAAAGTCTTTGAATGTGCTAATATTTTCCATGAATTTAAAGGGTAAACTGTACATAAATGAAAGTTAAGGAGTGAATCTACACATGGGTGAAATTTTGAGGGGATATATTGTAGCTCTTCCATTTTGTTTTAACAAAAAATGTTTAAGTGTCATTAATAGTGCTAATTTTTTATGTTCAAGGGGTCAAGAGGCTCACTTTGAAAGTTCAGAAGATCATTTACACCTAAGGAAAGAGTTTAGGGAGGTAATTTGCACTTTCCCTAACTTATATTGTGATTGATTATTGGATGTCATGGATTTTAAGACTGCGTGTTCAAAACATAGTTATGGAGTTGTGCTTAAAAATGCGTTGGAGCTATGCTTCTTTTGTGAAAATTTGAAGAGATTGTGCTAGATATGATGAAATTATGTGTAAAATTTAGTGGTTAGTACTTGCTTTTTAATGGGGACATTTATAGAAGTTGGATTGTAGTAGGGTAAATTGCATCCTGAAATGCAATTCCTTTGTAAAATTAGACAATGAGATTGTAGTTGCCACTGCAAAGTATTTTCCAAATAAATCACATCTTGTACATGTAATACAATAGTAAATTGAAATTGCAACCCCAAATGTGATTCCATTGTAAACCATATCTCATGTTTAAGTTAAATCACATGTGAAACATGCAGGTTCTTAGTAACCAAAATCATAACTTGACATGCGATTGTAACAATGATATTCTCTTAATTAATTTCATTGCTGCTCTACTTTGACGATTACTTTTATGAGGTGACAAACTAATCATGTTATCTCTTATCTTGTTTGTATTCAAGATTTATGGCACTTTTAAAAGCAACTAGCCCTCTTTGCAAAGTATCTCTTATATCTTAATAACATTGTAAATTTTGAAAACAATTGTTAGAGAATATGACAGACACCTTTGTACTTGTTTTGATGTTAGAAAAAGCCTTCAGTTTTATATGAGAACATTATTAGTTTAACTTGAAATTGTTGATGTATGACTCTAAAGAAGTAATATAAGTTTATATGAGCCATAAATAGGGTTGGGAAATGAGCGAATTACTTATAGTTACTTGAGCTTAGCTCATCAGGTTTGACTCGGTCAAGCTCGAGCTTAAAGTAAAGTCTTTTGTCTAAACAAGTAAGCTTGAGCTTAATTTAGTTGTAAGCCAGTTCATGAACAGATTATGGTAAGCTCATTAACGATCATGATCATATTTGTGGGTCTTATATTATAATATATCGTATATAATAAATAATAAAAACAATAAAAACTATTTCTATTTATTATTTAGTATATATATTTATAGCAACACTATATATTATTTTTAAGTTTGAAAAAAAAATGAAAATAAGTAATATAAACAAGTCAAGCTCAAGTTTAACTTTCAAGCTTGATAAAAACCTCAACTCGGATCTAGCTTGATTTATAAACGAGCTGAACTCGACCTCAGATTAAAGCTCGTTTAATTGAATGGGGTAAGGCTACCATTCGATAGCAAAGTTGTGATGGGTCCCATCATGCTTACGTTTATAGGAAATGTTTAACTTTATCTTTTCATTCTTTTTTCAATTGAATACCTCCATCAATGCCTTTTTTTTTTTTAACCAATTGTCCATCACTATTCGCTCTTGTAGGATTCAATCGGACTTGCTGGGTCCACGAGTTTAGCCAATGGACCTAGCTAGGACCCATAAACCCAGCGGATCCAAATGATGAGGCAAGTCTACAAAAGCAAACCCGCCATTTCTTTGTACATAATGTGAAAATACATAAAGAAAAACTAGTTATAAGGGAAGAAAAAAACGAACACACTTTTGTTGAGTTTTATATCATCCATAAAGCAATAGTACTTAAGCCTTGGATAAATGGCATTTTTACATGGTTTTCTATATAGATTTAACAAATCTTGTGGCACTATATCAATAAGGACACATTTGGTTAGTGTAATTCTTATTCTACTCCTCTCACTCTCTTAATGAGATGGCTATTCCCATATTTGTTACACCTTAAAAAAAAACTTATTTCTTAAATGATCTATTTCCTTAAGATGCCTTATGACAACATCATTCCAATTTTAGCCTTTAAAGTAAAAAACCAGTAGATTTACCACACAACACATATATATTATTATTTGTTACCTTATAATATATAACATTATATTCATATATATATAGTGTTACAATGTATGCAATTGTGTATAATGTATATAAATATCTATTATATATAATGTTTATATACTATTAGGTAGGGTTGTAGATGGGTTGAGTCGAGCCAAGCTTTTGGAGGCTCAAGCTGAGCTTGTTTAAAATTTATCAAGCTCGAGCTGAGCTTTTTATCTAGTATAAAATTGAGGCTCAAGCTTGGCTCATTTATGAAATAAGTTCGAGTTAAGTTTTTTTATCAATCCTATCGAGTTTTATCGAGCCTAGAATTTACACTCAAGTTCAACTTGTTTAGATAGTAGTTTTCAATTTTTGAAAAACCTAAAATATAATCTACAAGTATTGCTATAATAAATATACATAATTATTAAATAGAAATTAGTTTTTATTATTTTAATTATGTAGTTATATATAATATAACATATATAAAAAATTCATAAATCTGTTAACAAGTTTATTGTAAACCTGTTCATGAGCCTAAAGGGAATTGTTCATGAGCCGACTCACAAGCTTAAATTAAGGCTCGAACTCAACTCATTTACTAATTGAGCTCAGACCGCGCTAAGCCTGAAGCAAGTCGAGCCTGAGTAGCTTACGAGTAGCTCGGCTCGTTTTCAGCCCTACTATTATCTCATTATATTCGTAAATTTTATATAGATAGTGTTATATTTATATGTGTTTTTTTTTGGACTTATTTATGATAAAATTTATGTAAGGATATATATTATGTGGTGTATAAATAATGCTATGCATAGATATGTATAATGTTAAATTTATAAAACTATACAATTTACATATACTATGATATTATACTTGTAATATTGTATATATTTCGTGTTATAACATTAGAATATAGTCTTTTAGCATATACGATTATATACTATATACAAAATTATGCATAGATTATAACATTGTATTTAACAATATTATGCTATTTGTAAAATTTTACATAGACAGTGTCATACCATACGCATGTGATATAAATACGTATGCAATTGTATATACTATGCATGAATATAACATGTTAGTTGAAAATTATTTATATTTACGATTTAATATATATTTAGGCACTTGATGCATTAGATATTATTTTCAAAACACAGTAAAATCTATTTAAATTGCTTAGAAGAGCATTATGGTATTTTAATTAACTATCTAGATCTCATTTTTCAAAATTAGGTTATGATAAGTTAGGGAAAAAATTATTGGTTATGCGATTTGAAATTTATTAAATAAAAAATTTAAGCAATTCATTTTAAGCTAATCCTGACAGTGAATCGAGCTTGAAATTGGTTAGGGATAAAATTATTTTATAAAATATTTGTGCCTAATTGAATAATTCAAATTCAATCAAGTTAATCTATTCAAACTCGAGTTTGCCAAGTACATCTTTAAACCAAAGTCAAGTCTAAATTTTTATGTTTGATCAGGTTCAAATAGATGTAAGTTTAAAATTTTACAATCAAACTGAATTTAAACTTAGTATATATTAGTTTGACTTAATTTAAATTCAACCTTAGTCATTCAAAAAAAAAATAAATACAATACTTAATGTATTAATCATTTTTTGATACGCTAGAATTGTATATACCATTAAATAGTTGACAAAACAGTATAACGTTGGCATTACACTAACAATGGTTAAGATAAGAACCCTTCTATCAGTAATTTAGTGCAGTCAAGCAAATAAATAGCAAAAATTAAGGAAAAGGAGAATAATAAAAAAAAAAAAAAAAAAAAAAGAAGAAACCGCGTCCCTTGGACGGATGGCTCCCATAACAAAATAACAGGCCATGGTTTTGGATAATGATTTATTTAATCCGTTTTAACAGGACACAATCTTCTTCCACTTCATTTTTCACCACCTATTTTTTTTTATCTTCCCTCTGTTTCAATCAACCCAGAAAAAAAAAAAAATGGATGGAAGAAGCAGAATCATAGTTTGACTATCTGCATTGCTCTACACCGTTCCTGTCCCGGTTTGTTTTCGTTTTGTTTTGAAACAACATTATTTTCTTAATCCCGTTTAATTTATTATTACAATCTTGTGCATTCGGCATCGTATCTTGTCATCAGGGTGCCTATCATCTAGGTTTTTTTTTTTTTTTTTTACATTATATAAGTTGTGGAGGGTGGTTGTTGTATTAATTAGAATAGGACCAAATGGGAAAAGATGCAAAGTTATAAATTGATTAATCAAAGAGATTAGGAGAACCATATCTGGAACCAACTGTAACAAATTGTTTTGGTTTTGGTTCAATGGGATGCTCCCTAATATCATATAAGCAGAAAACACAGGATTTCTTTACTAAATCCAATAGTTTATTTACATTAAAAAGCAAAATTTGTCTTTTTCTTTTTCTCTCTCATGATTACCTTCCTAAAGATGAAACTTAATTACTGGGTCACAGAATCTTTCTCTGTGCATGTTTTTTTTTTTTTTTTTTTTTTCAATTTTAGTTTTTTTAATAACTTATAGGGATTCATCAAATTTTGACTTTTTATAAAGGGGGAAAAATTGGGGGGAATTTTTATAGGTATTGTTATTGAAAAGGTTTTTATAAATTTTTTTTTTTCTGTTTTTCACTACAATAAACATAGGAAGGAAATTCAAAAGTAAGACGTGTTGAACTGTTGAGTTTCTCGCTGTGTCCTTTTGCTTTTTTTTTCTCTCTCTCTCTCTCTCTCTCTCTCAATGTCTCTCTCTCCATCACTTTCTCTTTCTTGTGTATCGGTTTGTTCGTTTTGAACTTTTGCAAGCTGTAATTGAATTGGCACCAATTTTGAAAGTCACCTTCCTAAGTCATCCACACAAACACAAAACACATAAATTCTCTCTCTCTCTCTCTCTCTCTCTTAAAAACAAGAAGATTTTATCTGTTTTTCATCACATATAACATTAACTTCGCATGTATATGTATGTATCTCCCAATGTCTACATGATTTAGAGACGCCTTGTTCGGTTGCATCCACCACGTGTCTCTCTATCTTACTACCTGACGAATGAGTTCAAAACCCCCATTTTTCTTCATCTAGGTATAAGAAAAATCCCACATTTTCCTCATATTGAATGCTGAAAACCTCCAAGTTTCAAACTTTACCCACATTTTAACCGAATTTCCAACCGGGTGTTTCTGGTTTTTAGTTATTTAGCGTCATCTTTCAAGAAGAATTAAATTAAATAAAAAATAATGGCCCAGTCTTTTGAGTCTTGGTGGTCTCAAGAAGTACACAAAGGTACACCTGTTGTTATCAAGATGCAGAACCCAAATTGGTCCATGGTTGAACTCCAAAGTCCTAGTGAAGATGACTTCTTGTTATCACCACCAGACAGCAACCCTAACACCTCCTCCACCAACAATAAGGCCAGGAACAGGAATGCCAAACAGCTCACTTGGGTCCTCTTGCTCAAAGCACATAAAGCAGCTGGTTGTTTGACCTCGATAGGCACTGCCCTTGTTGGCCTTGGCGCCGCAATCAAGCGCCGCGTGGCATCCGGTCGAACTGATGCTGATACCGATGATGTCGATGCCGATACTGCTGCTAGGGAGAAGGAGAATTTGACTGTGAGATCCAGGTTGTATAAGTTCATCAAGGTGTTCCTTCTGTTATCTGTTGTTCTCTTAGTGTTTGAGGTTGTTGCTTACTTTAAAGGTTGGCATTTCGGTGCTCCACATCTTCAGTTGGACTCCTTGTTAATAAATAGTGGTGTTTCAGCTAGTACTATGAAGTTAGGTGTAAAGGGTGTTTTTGATTCGTTGTATTCGAGATGGGTTTTGATCAGAGTGGAGTATTTGGCTCCTCCTCTTCAGTTCCTGGCAAATGCCTGTATTGTGTTATTTAGTTCAGAGTTTGGACAGGCTTCTTCTCTGTATTGGTTGTATCTGGATACGTTTCAAGAAGATCAAGCCGGTGGCTATAGTCGATGAGGAAATAGATCTTGAAACCGGGGAAAATGGGTTCTTTCCTATGGTTGTTGTCCAAATTCCTATGTGCAATGAGAAGGAGGTGAGTCTTAGTTAAGTTAGTTCTGATTTTTCTTGATGACGTATTCTAAAAGATTTTGAGCAATACTTTAGTTATTGGTTTTTAATATTCAGGATGATGTGTTATCGACTCTTTTACCTTATCTTACTATATTGTGTGTTGTAAGCTGTATTACAAAGTTACTTACATCTAGCAAACTTCATATTTCATTATCAGTTTTGAGGCTAAATTAGGAAAATTTGATTTATCTTGATTCATCTTCAAATTTGAGCTTTATTTGCTATTGGTGAATGATTTGGTTTAATTTTTGATGGCTTGCGGTTGTAGGTTTATCAGCAATCAATTGGTGCTGTATGCTGTTTGGACTGGCCAAAATCCAAGTTGTTAATTCAAGTCCTTGATGATTCGGATGATCCCACAACTCAGTTGCTGATTAAAGAGGAGGTGCACAAATGGCAGGGGGAAGGAGCCAATATTGTGTATAGGCATAGGGTTATTAGAGATGGTTACAAGGCTGGTAATCTCAAGTCTGCTATGAATAGCAGTTATATAAAGGACTGTGAATTTGTTGCCATCTTTGATGCTGACTTTCAACCCTCACCCGACTTTTTGAAAAGAACTGTTCCTTACTTCAAGGTGAGGCAAATGATGGTATCATCTCAAATTTTCTTGTGCAAGTAGTATTAGTGACTGTTTTACCATGAGGAATCAATTTGTTTCTTGTGATGTGAGAAATTCTATCTTTTGGATGATGTTTCCATATCCTTAATTGCATCCTGCATTTTGTGTTACTGTTACCATGGCTAAGAACAATGTGAAAGGAGCCACATTAATTATCTAATGTGGCAGTATGTAGTGGGCAGGGACAAGGATGGTTACATGCTGTGGGAATAGAGAAACTTCATCTTAGATGAATTGGTTTTGATTGCTGAATTGATCCCATCACTACGTTGCTTTTGAGTGGCTTATGGTTGTAATGTAATCGGGGTTTAAAAATTGAAAACTGCAGGGCAGGCCAGATGTGGGATTGGTTCAGGCAAGGTGGTCCTTTGTGAACAATGATGAGAACCTGTTAACGAGGTTGCAGAACATCAATCTTGCTTTTCACTTTGAGGTGGAGCAGCAAGTAAATGGTATCTTTATCAATTTTTTTGGGTTCAATGGGACTGCTGGAGTTTGGAGGATAAAGGCATTGGAGGATTCGGGTGGGTGGTTGGAGAGAACTACTGTTGAGGACATGGACATTGCTGTACGAGCTCATTTACATGGCTGGAAATTCATTTTCCTCAATGATGTCAAGGTATTCATCCTTTTGAACTCAGAGTTCCCTTTATAATGCCAGGCTTAGTGACTTTCCATCGTTTGAATATAGGTAGGAACTTGTTTTGATTTGTGCTTCCCATCCATTTTGTGACGTATCTTGTGTTGTTTTTATTCTCACGTTCAGTGCCAGTGTGAATTGCCTGAATCATATGAAGCATACAGGAAACAGCAGCACAGATGGCACTCTGGACCCATGCAGTTGTTTCGCTTGTGTTTACCAGCCATCATTCGATCAAAGGTAGTGAATTTCTTTCTCGATCATGATCAACCCAATATTACATTGCCTAGATTCTGGCTTCTGAGTAATTTCTCTGTTCGTCTTGATCAATGCAGATTAGCATATTGAAGAAATTCAATTTAATCTTTCTATTCTTTCTGCTTCGTAAACTCATATTGCCTTTCTATTCTTTTACCCTCTTTTGCATCATACTTCCCATGACAATGTTTGTCCCTGAGGCCCAGTTGCCAGCTTGGGTCGTTTGCTACATTCCAGCTACCATGTCATTCCTCAATATTCTTCCAGCACCGAAATCATTTCCCTTTATTGTCCCTTACCTTCTATTCGAGAACACCATGTCTGTCACCAAGTTCACTGCCATGATCTCGGGCCTCTTTCAGCTTGGCAGTGCATATGAATGGGTTGTGACAAAGAAATCTGGCCGATCTTCTGAGGGTGATATTGCTGCATTAATTGAAAAAGGGCCAAAATACCAAAAGGGGGTCTCCGTTCCTGATCTTGACGAGATGAGGCAGGAGATTCTACAGCAGGAAAAAAAGGCGCGAAAGAAGAAGCACAACCGGATTTACATGAAAGAGCTGTCTTTGGCTTTTCTCCTTCTCACAGCAGCAGCCCGAAGCCTCCTCTCAGCGCAGGGTATCCATTTCTACTTCTTGCTCTTTCAGGGCATATCATTTCTGTTGGTTGGTCTAGATTTGATCGGCGAGCAGGTTGAGTGAGTACAAAAATGCTGGAATGCTTAAGCCATTTTTAGTAATGTTATGGGTGGGAATTTGATACATGGTCACACGCTGCTGCACGAAAACCCTCACCATGGGGATGTTGTGCAGGCCAGAGTTGGTGCGCTTTCTTTGCTTGTTCTCCATCCACTATTATTCCTAAACCACCCAATAAAAGAGAGCTTGTGCTATATGAGTAGTAGAAAACCATCATGTACAGAAGAGGGATATTAGGACGGTACAGTGCTGCCCCACATTTTTTATTATTTTTCCTCTTCTTGTTTCTTGTGATTACATTCTTTTGTTTACTTGGTTCAATTCTTTTGTAAGAAATGCTATTGTGGAAATGTTCAAAGGGGGTTTCATTGGCAGTCAAAATGCAGTGACGATTCTCCATTTTTAATTTATTATCTTCATGTTTTATAGGAGGCAGTTACTATCTCCAGCCACATCGAGTCATGTTCAACAGCTGTTAGGAAAAAATAAAAAAATAAAAAGGTTATTTTAACTGCTATGCTCATGTTTCCTACAATTACGATTGTAAATGTCCACAATATTCTTTTAATTTTTTTTTTCCTATTATTATTATATGGAAAAATCTCAAATTTGGTATTTGAATTTTGAACAATAATTCAATTTGGTATTTGAACTTTGAATTAGTTAATTTAATATCTAATTAAAATTTTTATGGGTATGTTAACTATCTCATTAATGCTTTGTTTTGTTTCTTAACATAGAAGAAGCAAACTATTAGCGATAATGGTGTTATAAGAAGTAAAAATTTAATAATATGTTATCTTTTTTAAAATCAACAAATATAGTAAATGATGTTAATAAGGTAATAAAAATAGTTATAAGTTATTAAATTGACCTTTTATTTTCTAATTTTTGTATAAAATTTAGGTACTGACACATCTATTGAAATAACTCACCTTATAGCACTTAAGGGCCTAATCACCTTTAAGCGACATGTGCAAGGCTTTTGTTGTGTAGATGAGTTTCTAATCAAGTTTTAATTGTGAAATCGAGATTAGGGTCCATAATAATTTAGCAAAGCATCATTAGTCAGATTATCAACAATTCATAATTAATTGTATAAATCTTGTGAGTAGCCCTTGGAAAAAAGAAAAAAAGCATGCAAGATTATAAAGCTAAAATGTTCTAGGAAAGGTAAACTAAAAAAGAGTAGCTAGGCTCAATCGAAGTATATATGTTTAGCACATGGCCTAAAAGAGATCATAAATAAAGTCATTACATTCATCCTTAGTCTAATATTAAGTCACTCTCTCTCAAGTCTCTAGGAATTCATGAAAGATCAATTGTTTAGTCCTCTACGTCATTATACCATACCCAAGAGAATCATAGTGAAGATCTACAAAGTGTTACTCTCGATGCTTGAAATAATAAAAAGTGAGAGCAAAGTCCAGTACATAATAACAAGCACACACATGCACGTCATGCATGCCTATACTAGTGCAACAAATATAAATTAAGCTATTTAAGATTTAAGCTCACAACCAAGTATTACCAATGTTTTGGAAATACTAGCATGTACAAGGGTGCTCATGACTCTTGCTAAACAAAAGGGATAAGATTTTCTTAGTGAATCATGCACCGAAGAGGTGGGGTTTGATAAGTCCCTAGAATTCACCAAAAAAGGCAAGAAAGAAATAGTTTCATCTTGGTCATCCCCTTACAGATTGCCACCAATGGGAACGATCCATTCTAGTGTTTTATGCAGGGTCTCATAACGCTGCATAACTAATCACGACTTTGTACCTGCTCCTAGCTAACCGCTTGATTTTGGAAATTTCATTAATGACTACCGTCGAGCCTAAACATGCAGGGCCTAAGCGCCTAAATTATTGCATCCTCCAAAAGTTGCGATTGGGCTTGCAACCTAGTCCAAGGGTGCCACTTCGTACGGCAATTAGCCATACAACAAACAATTAAGTAGGTTTAAATGTCAGTCTAGCTGTTAAATTCTACCCTAGTAAACAACATGTATACTGTGTACCTGATAGTTAAGGGTAAGCTTTCTATTTTCCTTCCAAGGCTAAGTGATATACGAAGTATATAATTATGGGATTTTAATATTTCATGATTTTTATGTATTTTTAACAATCAAACGCATTAAAATAAAGGATATAAACAATCCATCTTCTCGGATGTAAAGACCCGACCCTCTAAATCTTGAGATTTAGAGTACCGAGTCCCCAACCACATATAACGTTTTCACATTATATGTAAGGTTGTCCTAAAACTAACAATTTATGAAAATTGTTTGATCAAAACCATTATAACTTTATAAAGAACTTTTAATAAAACGAGATTGCTAACAAAAGCAATCTATACATACATTTACATTGTATAAACACGTTTAGTGTCATTACAAGACACTACAAAAATTACATGCTTTCTTAAATCAAAAAGAATCCTAGAGGATCTTAAGGTCTTTACAAAAATAGGCTTATCTATCAAGCCTTATATACATAACTTTTCCCTTAGCAAAAATTCTCCAAAAGTCCAGGGTGTTCGAGTCCTATTCGTCCCACTCATCTATGAATCTCTCGAAATCAGACCCATAGCCCAAATCAACATAAAATTCGTTTCCAATACCTGCAAAGCAGCAAAAGTGAGCCAAAGGCCCAGTACACAATAACAATGCAAAAACAATTCATCAAGTCAATGTAATGCATTATCAGACCGGTGATTATCTTTATTACATTTTCTTTCACAAATCAATAGGAGGGTATTCAAACCCCGGATCACGCTTTGGGAATTTCAGGGATCCTGAGTAACAGCAGCTGCTCAGGGGGTTGATATAAGCAGTCCGAATACTTATATCTCCTATATCTATTTCATGAAGATAATAGCTTATTTAGGGTTTAAAAGTCGTTGCCCGACTCTACTTAAACTCAGTCCATAACATGAACCTAGTTCACAAGTTCCCATAAACCTTGAACTAAATCATGGTATTTCCTCCTAAGTTTAAGCAAACGTTACTCAGATACTATTCCCCCTATCGGCTACCCACTTAACCAAAAAGAATCGCTATTACATCATAGCGTACCATTGCATCATGGTAAAGTCATTGCATCATGACTTGGTTAAGCGCCTAACTAACATGTCATTGCATCATGACAGGTTTGCTGCTCCTCGGACCAAATTAAACAGCGTAATAGACATCCAATTCATTCAAATATTAAGCCAAATCAATTTAAATCAGATTAGGAATGCCTATTCCTAGCAAACATCAAACAAGTTATTGCGTACCTGAACCCGTTAGTATATTATTATGATCTCTCAGTAAAGAACTAACCAAAGAATCCTTAACTGAAATAGGAATATCAAAATAATCAATAAATAAATATAGATTCCTCATTCACAAATATGTACACATTTATATCTATATACAATTAATCAAAGAAATTTAAATAATTTAATACAAAGTCATAATAAAGCATTTAAATATCCTATTATATCCTAGATCGCTTAATAAATACTTAATTAAGCAAATATCAAACTTCGAAAAATTTTGAAAAAAAAGTTTTTAAAATTCTAAAGCGCAGGGGATACGCCGGCACTCAAAGCCGGCGGCTTTGAGCCGGTGTTCAACACTATGAAAAGCAACACTGCCAACGCTGACAGCGCTCAAGGGTACGCCGGCTGCCTTCATTCTACGCCGGCGGCTTTGAGCCGATGTAGAATGCAAAATCCAAAATTTTTCAAAACGTCCAGAGAGGTGCAAACCGGCCGCATACCTAGATACGTTGGCAGTCTCAACACATATGCCGGCAGCTTTGATTCCCAGTAGCCAGCGTACAATGTGAAAGAATGAACGCCGACTAACTTTTCCAGCGAAAGCCGGCGGCGTTCAAATGACTTTAAGAAATTTGATTCTGTGGTCTTCCAACACCGCCTATAGGCCGGCGGCGTAGAAACCCCAGATGCCGACGTACGTTTAAAAACAGGCCTATACAACAGAACACAAATCCCCTGTTTTTCCACTTCGAAAATTCTATCCTATAACACTTTCAAACCTTCCTCAACTACATTTTCAACTTCATATACTCACTCCTATCTACACTACTCAAACTTAGCAACTCAACACATGAAATCAACACATTTAAATACTTCCAATTCCACTTCCATCCATTCTCAACTTTCTTACACAAACCATCTTCATATCCTCCCAACACTTCATATCACTTCTACAATGCATGGACAAACTCACACACTCACAAAACACATTCCTAACTAATCTCAAAGCATGAACAAACAATTTAGATAACATTTAAACTCATTCTATACAAAAGTTCATATAACCATTACAAGAAAGGAAAACGAAACAACAATCATAGTTAAATCAACTCACATGTATATGCCTTGCCTTGGAGGGAACTTTGATTTTCAAAGTTTGCTATTGTTCTTGACTTGAACTTGGAAATGGAAATGAAAGAGGAAGAGAAAAGAAAGAAAGAAAAGGAAAATTCGTATAAAGGAGAGGCTGCCCCAAAAAGTAGTCCAATTAAGCATAATTAAGCCTTGAACATATCCCAAATTTACCCTTTAAGGCATATGTAGCTTTAATTTGCATTTGGGGTGAATTTGAGTCTCATTTGAGGCTTATTTAAGCCTAATCACTAGTTTAACTAATAAGAACTTCTATCTACTAACCTTATGGAAAACCAAAATTGATTTTATAAATTTAAACTTAAATTACACCTTAATGTATAAAAGACACAATTAATAACTATACTACACACACTTTAATACATATAAAACAAAATATTAATTTCACTACATATGCAAAAAAATACATTTAGACTATTACCAACACAACTATCCTAAACATCATGCTCATTCAATTCAATACCTAATATAAATAAACAACACATGGAAATTAAATAGAATCTAAATTTAGGTCATTTCATTCTTCCTTCTTCAAGAAGTTTCGTCCTGAAACTTAACTCACCTTTTTACTCAAAAAGTTCAGGATATTTCTGTCTCATTATGCTCTCCACTTCCCAAACTGCTTCTCTTTCAGATTGGTTACTCCATTGGACTTTTACCATCGGTATGACTTTATTCCTCAATTCTTTGTCCATTTTTCCCAAAATTCTAATCGGTTTCTCCTCAGTAGTCAAATCTGGTAGTATTTTTGGTTGATTTGTGTCCAATATTGCATCGGAATCAGATATGCATTTTCTAAGCTGAGACACGTGAAAAACGTTATGAACACCTGACAAACTTAGTGGTAGGGCCAATCTATAAGCTAATGGCCCGATTCGTTCCAAAATTTCATATGGCCCAATGTATCTTGGATTCAATTTGCTCCTCACACCAAATCTAAAAACTCCTTTCGTCGGGGATATCTTGAGGAACACATGATCTCCAAGTTCAAACTCCAAAGGTCTTCTTCTCAAATCGGCATAACTTTTATATCGGTCTTGAGCAGCTTTTAATCTCTATTTGATCATTTGAATCTTATCAACTGCTTATTGTATCAAATCAGGACCAATCAACACTCTCTCGCCCACTTCATCCCAGGAGATCTACACTTTCTCCCATATAATGCTTCATACGGAGCCATCTGTATCGATACCTGATTGCTGTTATTGTAAGCAAATTCAACCAGAGGTAAGTGTTCATCCCAATTCCTTCCAAAATCTAATGCACAAGCTCTAAGCATATCCTCGAGAATTTGAATCGTCCTTTCTGATTACCCGCCAGTTTGTGGATGAAAAGATGTACTAAATTGTAACTTTGTCCCAAGAGCTTCATGAAGACTTTTCCAGAATCAACTGACAAATCTAGTATCTCTATCTGAAGTGATGGTCATTGGTATACCATGTAATCTCACTATCTCTTGAATGTAAATTTGAGCCAATCTTTCAAGTGAATACCCGACTCTCAGTGGAATGAAATGTGATGATTTCGTGAGTCGATCCATGATGATCCAAATCATTTCATTATTGGCTACTGTCTTTGGTAAAGCCGTCACAAAATCCATAGTTATCTCATCCCACTTCCATTCTAGAATTCTCCATGGTTGCAATTCTCCTCCAGGTCATTGATGCTCAATCTTCACTTGTTGACATACCAAACACTTAGAAACAAATCTTGCAATGTCTTTCTTCATTCCTTCCCACCAAAAATGTCGCTTCAAGTCTTGATACATCTTTGTGTTTCTAGGATGGATTGAATATGAGGAGGAATGCGCTTCCTTCATAATTTGGTGTCTCAAGTCATAGATCTCGGGTACATAGATTCTATCATTGAACCTGATAATACCTTTATCATCAATCCTCATCTCTTTTCTCCTCTTTTTACCTATCTCACTTTTCAATTTCTGGCTTCCAGGTTCTTCAAGTTGTCCTTGTTTGATATGATCCAGAATCGTCGGTTGCAATGATAAACTCGCTAGCATAACGTCAACATTTTCCATAGCTATCTCAATATTCATCCTTTGAAGATCTTCTTGTAATTCCCGTTGAGTAGTAACCAGAGATTCCACATTCCTTGGTTTCTTTCTATTGAGCGCATCTGCTACCACATTGGCTTTTCCCGGGTGATACAAAATTTCAGCATTGTAATCTTTGATTAACTCTAACCACCTTTGTTGTCGCATGTTCAATTCCTTTTGAGTGAAAATGTATTTCAAACTCTTATGATCCGTGAATATCTTACACTTTTCACCAAACAAATAGTGTCTCCAAAGCTTCAATGCTAATACCACGCGGCTAGCTCGAGATCATGAATTGGGTAATTCCTCTCGTGGGGTTTCAATTGTCTTGAGGCATAAGCTATGACTCGATTATCTTGCATCAAAACACATCCGAGTCCTTGAAGTGAAGCATCACTATAAATCACGAACTCTTCTCCGCTAACTGGTAATGCCAAAATCGGTGCAGAAACCAATCGTTCTTTCAGCTCAAGAAAACTCTGATTACAATCTTCATCCCAATCAAACTTCACATATTTTTTGTCAACTTAGTTAATGGTGAAGCAATTTTGGAAAAACCTTGTACAAATCTTCTATAATAGCTTGCCAAACCCAGAAAACTTCGTACTTCAGTGACACTTGTGGTGGTGGCCAGTCCAATACCGCTCTAATCTTTTCCGGATCAACAGATATTCCTTCTTTTGTAATGATATGTCCCAAGAATGCAACTTCTCTCAACCAAAACTTACACTTGCTAAATTTAGCATAAAGCTTCCTCTCTCTCAATCTTTGTAAAACAAGTCTCAAATGTTTCTCATGTTCTTCCACATTCTTTGAATACACCAATATATCATCAATGAAGACTATTAAAACTGATCCAGATAATCCTTGAATACCCTATTCATCAAATCCATAAAAGCTGCTGGGGCATTTGTTAAACCGAAAGGCATAACCATAAACTCAAAATGTCCATATCTTGTTCTGAAAGCAGTCTTGGATATATCTTGTTGCTTAATCTTGAGTTGATGGTATCCGGATCTCAAATCTATCTTGGAAAATAATGCAGCATCTCTCAGCTGATCAAATAAATCATCAATTCGAGGAAGTGGATACTTGTTCTTGATTGTCACTTGATTTAATTCTCTATAGTCTATACACATTCTTAGACTTCCATCTTTCTTCTTAACAAATAATACCGGAGCACCCCAAGGAGAAATACTTGGACGAATAAACCCTAAGTGTTGTAATTCCTCCAACTGGCTTTTCAATTCTTTCAACTCGGCCGGAGCCATACGGTATGGAGCTTTAGAAATAGGTGTAGTCCCGGTATCAAATCAATCCCAAAATCAATCTCCCTATCCGGTGGCAAACCGGGTAATTCATCAGGAAAAACATCAATAAATTCCCTTTACTGGCACCATATCAACTCGGAGTTCTTCACTACCCATTGTAGTTCTCATATCCTTCTCCCACAATTCCATAGAATACATACTCCTTCGGTCTCCTTCTTTCCAACACATGAAGCAGTCTTCTACCTCCAACTCAAAACTTACTTCCGCTTTATTACAATCTATCGTAGCTTTGTAAAGATTTAACCAATTCATTCCAAGAATAACATCAAAATCGATTAAAGGCAGAACTAACATATCTATTGGCATGCTTTCATCGGAAATCACAACATCAACATTCCTACGTACACATGGCTCTTTGGATTGCACACCAAAAGGAGTATTTACACTCATCACTCTATCATAATTCACAAAGCTTTCAGCAATACATGCATGAGTAGCACCAGTGTCAATTAAAGTATATGCAGGATGATTTGCAATCTGTATTATACCTGCCAGTGTATCAACCGAAGGAGCTTTCTCACATTGTTGTAAAGCAAATACTCTAGCAGCTGTCATTCCCTTTCCAAAGTTCGGTCCTTCATTCCTAGGCTTTTCTTTACAATTTGCTACATGATGACCTCTTTGTTGACAATGAGCACAGAAGATGGGCTTCAATTTAGGATCAGGACACTCAGAAGCTTTATGACCTACTTTCCCACATGCAAAGCAAGCTCTAGGAGTCCACTTACATTGAAATGATTCATGGGGCCCAAAACATATAGGGCACCGCCTATCAAATGGAATGGATGGCATAGAAGTCTTCACCACTTGTCCCGAACTTGGTCTCTTACCCAAATATGGTCGCTTACCTTTGTTAACATTACCAAACCTTGAATAAGGAGTGTATGATGTCACTGATCTCTTGCCCATAAATGTAGCACGTCTATCCCTCTGAGCTTTATTTTCATTATTAATTTGTTCCACTAACTTTGCTTTGATTACTGTTTAGACAGTGTTGACAATTGAAACTTCTTAACCTCACTCTTAATCTCCATGTTCAAGCCATCTTGAAACTTTTGAACCTTCATACTCTCATCATTGTAACTTGTACCTGCAAATCTAAGCAATCTGCAATATTCTGCATGATATTCTTCAACAGTTTTATTTCCTTGCCTTAGACTTAACCAACTCGATATCATTTGTTCTCGCACTGTGGATGGAATGTATTGCAGGAAAAAGGCTTCCTTAAATCTGTTCCATGGTATCGGTCTTACATATCCCTCACTATTCAATCTCCACCAATTATATGCATCTCCCTTCAACATATATATAGCCAAATCAACTTTCCTATGCTCAGGTACTTCACAAGCCGCAAATGCTTTCTCAAGTTCCACTATCCAACCTTCCGTTCTAGTCGGATCCAAAGCAGTTCCATCAAAATCAGGTACCAGTCTGACAAAATCATGCAACTTGACTTGATCATTCCGGTCTCCCATTGGTACTTGTGGTTCTTCTCTCACAGTTGGTGGATGATATTGCTGCATAAATTGTTGTTGTTGTTGATACATCATTTGTTGATACTGTTGAACTATTGCAAACATATCTCGAAACATAGTGAACACATTATTCGGATCTCCGGTAGGCATCTGAGGCATAGCTGGATATGCTGGCATTTGAGGAGGTTGTGGATTTGGTGCAGTAGAAGCCGAAGCCGGTAATGGAGTCGAAGTAGAAGCTGGAATACTAGCTGATGCAGAAGCTGAAATAGTAGACTGAGAAGGATGTAGCATACTTTCTCTTTCCGAAGATTGTCGGGTTACTCTTCGTGACCTATCCATCTTTTAAACAAACATGCAACATATGTATGACATATAATAATTTTACAATGTCAAATCAATATCAAAACAATTAATAGACCAATTAGACATTCAAATAAGAAACTTAATATAAACAAGTCCTATATATATCTAACTAAACTCACCGCATCTAAGGTCAAGTCATCTCTATTTAATCAAACAATTTCATAAACATAGCTCTGATACCATCTGTAAAGACCCGACCCTCTAAATCCCGAGACTTAGAGTACCGAGTCCCCAATCACATATAACGTTTTCACATTATATGTAAGGTTGTCCTAAAACTAACAGTTTATGAAAATTGTTTGATCAAAACCATTATAACTTTATAAAGAACTTTTAAAAAACAAGATTGCTAACAAAAGCAATCTATACATACATTTACATGTATAAACTGTTTAGTGTCAATACAAGACACTACAAAATTTACATGTTTCTTAAAAAAAAAGAATCCTAGAGGATCTTAAGGTCTTTACAAAAATAGGCTTACTATCAAGCCTTCTATACATAACTTTTCCCTTAGCAAAAATTCTTCCAAAAGTCCAGGGTGTTCGAGTCCTATTCGTCCCACTCATCCAGGAATCTCTCGAAATCGGACCCATAGCCCAAATCATCATAAAATTCGTCTCCAATACCTGCAAAGCAGCAAAAGTGAGCCAAAGGCCCAGTACACAATAACAAATGCAAAAACAATTCATCAAGTCAATGTAATGCATATAGACGTGATTATCTTTATTACATTTTCTTTCACAAATCAACAGGAGGGTATTCAAACCCCGGATCACGCTTTGGGAATTTAGGGATCCTGAGTAACAGCAGCTGCTCAGGGGGTTGATATAAGCAGTCCGAATACTTATATCTCCTATATCTATTTCATGAAGATAATAGCTTCATTTAGGGTTTAAAAGCCGTTGCCCGACTCTACTTAAACTCAGTCCATAACATGAACCTAGTTCACAAGTTCCCATAAACCTTGAACTAAATCATGGTATTTCCCCTAAGTTTAAGCAAACGTTACTCAGATACTATTCCCCTATCGGCTACCCACTTAACCAAAAAGAATCGCTATTGCATCATAGCGTACCATTGCATCATGGTAAAGTCATTGCATCATGACTTGGTTAAGCGCCTAACTAACATGTCATTGCATCATGACAGGTTTGCTGCTCCTCGGACCAGATTAAACAGCGTAATAGACATCCAATTCATTCAAATATTAAGCCGAATCAATTTAAATCAGATTAGGAATGCCTATTCCTAGCAAACATCAAACAAGTTATTGCGTACCTGAACCCGTTAGTATATTATTATGATCTTTCAGTGAAGAACTAACCGAAGAATCCTTAACTGAAATAGGAATATCAAAATAATCAATAAATAAATATAGATTCCTCATTCACAAATATGTACACATATTATATCTATATCACAATTAATCAAAGAAATTCAAATAATTTAATACAAAGTCATAATAAAGCATTTAAACATCCTATTATATCCTAGATCTCTTAATAAATACTTAATTGAGCAAATATCAAACTTCGGAAAATTTTGAAAAAAAGTTTTTAAAATTCTAAAGCGCAGGCCGGCGGCGTTGAGCCATGTTCAACACTATGAAAATCAACACTGCCAACGCTGGCAGCGCTCAAGGGTACGCCGGTTGCCTTCATTCTACGCCGCGGCTTTGAGCCGGTGTAGAATGCAAAATCAAAATTTTCAAAACGTCCAGAGAGGTGCAAACCGGCCGTACCTAGATACGTGGTAGCCTCAACACATACGCCGGCGGCTTTGATTCCCAGTAGCCAGCGTACAATGTGAAAGAATGAACGCCGGCTGACTTTTCCAGCAAAAGCCGGCGGCGTTCAAACTGCTTTAAGAAATTTGATTCTGTGGTCTTCCAACACCACCTATAGGCCGGCGGCGTAGAAACCCCATATGCCGGCGTACGTTTAAAAACAGGACCTATACGACAGAACACAAATCCCCTGTTTTTCCACTTCGAAAATTCTATCCTATAACACTTTCAAACCTTCCTCAACTACATTTTTCAACTTCATATACTCACTCCTATCTACACTACTCAAACTTAGCAACTCAACACATGAAATCAACACATTTAAACACTTCCAATTCAACTTCCATCCATTCTCAACTTTCCTACACAAACCATCTTCATATCCTCCCAACACTTCATATCACTTCTACAATGCATGAACAAACTCACACACTCACAAAACACATTCCTAACTAATCTCAAAGCATGAACAAACAATTTAGATAACATTTAAACTCATTCTATACAAGAGTTCATATAACCATTACAAGAAAGGAAAACAAAACAACAATCATAGTTAAATCAACTCACATGTATATGCCTTGCCTTGGAGGGAACTTTGATTTTCAAAGTTTGCTATTGTTCTTGACTTGAACTTGGAAATGGAAATGAAAGAGGAAGAGAAAAGAAAGAAAGAAAAGGAAAATTCGTATAAAGGAGAGGCTGCCCCAAAAAGTAGTCCAATTAAGCATAATTAAGCCTTAAACATATCCCAAATTTACCCTTTAAGGCATATGCAACTTTAATTTGCATTTGGGGTGAATTTGAGTCTCATTTGAGGCTTATTTAAGCCTAATCACTAGTTTAACTGATAAGAACTTCTATCTACTAACCTTATGGAAAACCAAAATTGATTTTATAAATTTAAACTTAAATTACACTTAATGTATAAAAGACACAATTAATAACTATACTACACACACTTTAATACATATAAAACAAAATATTAATTTCACTACATATGCAAAATAATACTTTTAGACCATTACCAACACAACTATCCTAAACATCATGCTCATTCAATTCAATACCTAATATAAATAAACAACACATGGAAATTAAATAGAATTTAAATTTAAGTCATTTCATCGGATATGAGGCATCGAAAGAAGGATCGGGCTAATTGTTTTACTCAATCAATATAACATTCAATCAAAATAAGCAACAAAAACTAATCTCGATATAAACTCAATATTGTTGAATAAAGTTTTGGAATAATTCTAAGAAAGTCAGCAAAGGCAATTGATCACAATCAATATGAAAAGATGTCAAAGATGGCTAATTAATGCTATTGTAACCTTAATGACCCTTATATACTCTCACAAGTCGAGTAAGGTTAATAACAAAATATAAAAATAAAAACAAATGAAATGGAAACTTAAAAATAAGCTTTGAAATAAAACATGAAGCTACTCTACATACCATAGTCGGTGTTCGGGAGTGTCCTTCGTTAATTGAACAATTAGGTCTTCAAATACAGTATCATGGATATGTATTGTTGGCACTAGTTTAGGCATGACCATGCTAAAGGCGGTGGCCTCTGCTATCACTTCTTTTCTCCTTTTCCATCCATAAACAACATGCTTACAGTCTTGCATGCGAGGGTGTCTTCAAGCACCAGCTTAGCATGGGCATGCTTTGGACTGTGCAAGCCTCTATAGCTTCATTTGTTTGCTTATTTCAACTTCTATGTTACGCACGGGCATGATGCGAGCTTCAATATTGATGAGTTTTTCTTCAAGTCTTACATTTCCTCCATGCTTAAGCACACTAGATTATGCCTAATAGCAAAGTGTATCATAAATCCCCATAAATACTTTGTTTCATCTTCATTCGGCTTATCAATAATAATCCATTGAGCTAAGTTCATCAATCCTCTAGCTCTAGATTGAGTTATCGATCCAACAGAACCATGATCCCTATCATATCCCCTAAGCTTATGAAGATTTGCCCTCAAATATTTGAAAGTGCATAACCCTCGATCAAAGACAAACCTGGAAACTCAAAAGTTGTTAAATAAACTTTCCAACCATGCTTGGCCCATGAATAGCCTCTAATTCTTGATCCATAAATTATCTTCGAAATAATAACTCCCAAAGCATTTCGGCATCAACTCTAACTACTCTTAGCCATTCAATATCATGGTTCATGTCCATGATCAAAGACTTCTGCAATAATTCATACCACTCATCAAGAACTTGATTAATCTAAGTCTCATGAACATAGGACAAATATTCAACAAAAACATCTCTTGTTAAAGTGTTTATCGCTCAACTCTTTGCACTTGTCTTTGTCACTCAAGTTGATTCCAGCTAATCTTCACAGAATGAAATTATAATAGAATCTAGTTCTTTCCCACACAATGTTAAAAACCACTTTAGTCACTACATGATCACTCCTTATTTCCAACAAAAAATCATAACAGATTTCATCAATACATTTACCAAGTAAGAAAAGGAATTCATATACCAAGTGGTCAACAATAAGCTGCTTCAATGTGAATTTATCAGTACATAACTCAAAGCGAAATTTCTCCAATATTGTAGCATTAAGCAATGAGTAGTGTCAAAATCCAACGCTTGACAAACTTTCTCTACAATATGGCTCACTACATGATCCCATAATCAAGTCTTCCATAAACATAAACTCTCCCTTTCAATCATCATAACATTTAGCAAGAATTGCACCCACACAAATTTACATAATGAATTATTCCATTGATTACCTTATCTCAGAAACATGAAATTTCTTAGAATTGTCATGCGCCAAAAGGTACTCTAAATGCAACAATCTGCCATATTCAATATTAAAGCTTAAGTATAACAACCTTAGTCATTCCCAAAAGCTTATATATTAAATGTAAGGCGTGCTCTTACAATTTTAGTGTACCATACTTTGAAATATGAAGTTTAGAGATATAGTAACAATTAAGAAATGGAAATCATTATATTAATTCATAAATGTAAAGTCTTACAAGGATTTTGGGGGGCATTCCCTCCCAAAAATACACTAACAAAGCTATATCGTATACAAGAAGTTTTCCTATAAGTCTACATCTACACTAATTGTTGACTTCATCCAAAAACTTCTTAACCAAAAAGAGTACCTGGGTAGAAGGCCCACGTGGCTTCAGCCAAAGGTAGGGAATAGCTATAAGGGTATAATCTTCTAGCTTAGTGAGAATTATTTCCACAATAAGTATACTTGAATAGCAATAATCAAACAAGTTATTTAATCAACCAAATAAAATGCAATGATCGTATGCATACGAGACATATGATTTTCCGATAATTATATTGAATGGATTTAAGCCCTTCATTCGGATTAGGGCTACAATTTAAATGCTTCTAATCAAACGTCCCAAAGGTTTAGTTAATGTGCTTCTGACCAAATGTCTCAAAGCTTTAATTAAGATCCAACGATCGTCCCACTACCCCTTTTCCTCACAAGGTTAGTGATCCCATGCAATGTGAATCACTAGTGATATGCATGATTTTAGTTTAATTAAAGGCTTATAGCATAATTATTAATAATTTAAGGTGACCATAGAATTTCAAAAAAATCAAGTTCTAAACTAAATCAAGCATTGATTATAATCAATTCTAGTCTCGATATTCTTATCATTCATTCAAACAATATTACATGCATACCATTCAATCTTTTTCTTAAATCTATTGCTTCTAGACCATAAGCATAATCAAGTAAGATAAGTTGTGGAAATAAAACTCACTTGGCCATGGGTTCACCGATCTTCAATCAAAGTAGTCCTTGGGATACGAGAGATCCTCCTCACAATCACCTAAACAAGAAAATACCCACAATGAGTATTTCTTGATAGTTCTATTGAAATTTGACAAAACTATGTCTTTAAGTTAGTCAAAATTCGTATGGAAGACAATTCTAACTTAAAATAACCATAACTTAGTCATTTTAACTTGGAATTACACATATAATATACCGTTTTCTACCTATTTGAAAAGATATATCCATTTCTAATGTTATTTCTATCAAACAAGGTCTTTTAGGTCGAAAAACATGGGTGACCAGATTCACCACGAAAATTCCCAGCCCAAACAATCGTTTTAAACCTCAACTCATTCAAAAATCCTTTGATAATTACTTATATATCAATATAGAATTGAAAAACCCTTTTTATACATATACAAACTCATATCTCATGTATGATTCAAGTTTTGTTGTTCAAACTATGACTTTATAAAAAACAATGTCTTTTTGAAAGTGTGAAAAATCAATAGTTAAAAATTTTTCTTTTTGTAAATCCTTGAGATAAAGCCATAACTTTTTAGTTTATTTTAAATGAGTATCTTTATGTTCTATTTAGTAGTTTCTTGGGTGGTTTTCATAAAAATAAACCTTTTAATTTTTCTTTAGAAAAATCTCTCACTAGTGTGGTTTGCACTATGATTTCTCAAGTATTATTTTGATAATTGTTTTGATCTTCTAACTTGACGCAAAGCTTGGTTATTTCTTTGTTAGGGAGTTTCTTTTAAATTTAATTTTTAGGAAAACTTTGTATAACAAAGAATTATCAACCTTTAAAATAAATTTAGCAAAAACAAGCCTTCTTATGGTTTTTGAAAAGACTTTTTCAAAATAGAATAGTTTTACTAAATTATGGTAAGTTCTGTTTGATTTTTAGGAAAGTAAAGTTTGTTGAAACAAAATCCTAAGCTTCATTGGGAAAATCTCATAACATGAATTTATTTTAGAAAAATTTAGTTTCTATTTTTGTGTTTTAGACAACAATCATGAACATGAGCATGAGTATGATGATATTTACATGAAAAAGGAAATATAGAAATTAAAATAATAAGCAACATAATAAAAGTTCAAGTATTAGGAGTCCTAGCTTCATCATGGCTCCTGGGACAAAGAATAAATTCCGTCCCGATATAAAAGAAAAGAAAGGAAAGAAAAAGTTGTTTTGACTTGATGAGAATAAGTCTAAGACTAGAAAGATTAGTCTTAAAACATGAAAGTAAATAAATTACAATAACAAGTGAGCTTATATGCTCTAAAGAATATATATATATATATATACATAAATATATTTAGTTATATATAAATGTTGAAGCATAATAACAACAATAATATGAACAAAATAACAATATAATAGAAAATGGATTCATGAACAAGAACAAGAACAAAACATGAACATAGAGTTGCTTTCATGACATATAGTTTAGGAAACACACTTTATGGTCATGTTAAGTTACATGACATGATAGTAAAAATATGAAAATAATTTTTACCTAAAGAGAAGATGGGAGTAGTATGTATAAATGGGTCTTGTGTATGAAGAAGAAGAAAACTTGGGAGTGTTTTGGGAGAGTAATGGGAAGAGTATTTGGGAGGAGATTTTGAGAGAGTTTTTGATAGTAAATTTGTGGGTAGTAGATGTGTGAATGAAGTGAAAGTGGAGGGGGGTATTTATAGGAATATGAGGATAGAAAATTGTGTGATTAAAATAAATAAAAAAAAGAAAAAAAATATGAGTGAAAGGGTGAGGGGGGGGTGGTGGTGGTCATGTGTGCCGGCCACCTAAAGAAAGAGAGAGAGAAGTTTTATTTTTTTTGTATTTTTGTTAATTAAGTGTAATAATATATAAGATAGACGTGATATAAAATATATGGGAAAGGTAAAAAGTAAGACAAATAGATATGTAGTGTGTAAGAGTAGATGATAGAAAAAGTAGAGATAGATGAATAGTGTAGAATAGTGTAATGTAAAGCAGATATGACTAATAAAATACCGGTAGTAAGAAAATACACGTAAAAGTGTGATATCTAATATTTTTAGTTATCGAAAAATTATAAAACTGATATTTTTGAAAACATTATATTTTTACGAGTCTAACGGTATATTCGGAATATTTTACTATTCTGAGCCCCGAGATATGTTTTTCGAAAACTATATCCAATCGGGTTTAAAACGAATTGCAGTTTGACTAATATGATATTTTTAAGCCATCTTATGTTATTACGAGCTATTCCACCTACTAATCTCATACTTACTCTCTTAGGGTTACGAACGCGGATTGTCGGACTTAAACTGTTACGTCTAACTAGGGTTTTGTTGACTTTAAGGTTTATAGTTGACCTTCTAATTAGGGTTTGAGCTTAACCGATCGTAAAACCTTGGGAGTTTACAAGAATGATCGAAAGCAGAATGCTAACATAGCATCCATAATTATGCATTGCGTCATTCCTAGCACCACATACAAGTATACCATATAAATGGTAACCGTTAAGCACAACACCAATACAATAATTATAAAAAACAAATGGAACAAAAACAATAGAAATAGGAGAATTCATTATTAACTATTCTCCATTTCAAAGTGATGAAAAAGAGAAATGGCACAATCCATCAACTGTTAACCACTATGACTGCTTCCTCATATTAATCCAGCAACTAACATTATGAATATCATAACTTTCTCCCTATTAGTACCATGAACACACAGTATACATTTCCAATACAAATATCCATCTAAATTAGTAGAAAAATAACCGGATAACATTGGTTTGGAGCCATGAAAATAAGAAGGAACACAACTATCCAGTTATTGGTGGTTTAATCCTAACCTTGGACCTATCCAGTTGAGCCTTTCATCTTACTGGGCTAGGCTAAAAGACATGGCCTTAGGCCTTATTGGTGAACTTTCGTCCTTATCGACTCAAGCGCAATGCCCAAATGGCTTTGGAATACTTCCGTTTGGATACACCATAACTCGATCGGGACCAATCTGCATAACATGATATCATGACATCACATGATCACCTACTACCAATATAACCTCCAAGCCAACCAGCCACTTGCTCGCTCGCCCATGGCGAACACAATTGGCAAGCCAACTATCCACTCACCTACAACTAAAGTAATTAGTAGGTTAGTCCCCTATAAATATGATCAGACCATCCTCAATTAAGGTAATGTCGCATACTACCATCTACTCTAATTTATTCTATGAGCTTTCTATGCAAACACTAACTTAAGCACGAAGTATTCGCATCAGGCCCATACCCGATATACTACTAATGAATTTTGTGTTTTGTAGATTCTCTTATACTATGGTTTAAGCCCATTATCAAATAATACAACCTTAACTGGATTTGAGCAAGTGACATTTGTGTCGTCTATGGGAAGATTTGACCCTTGGTGGAAGAATTCCATTATTCTTTTTGTAAACATAAAAAAAAAAAAGAAAAATCCTATAATAAATTTCACAAAAAGGTGAAACACTTAACCTTGACATGCTACCTTGCGCCAAAAACAAAAGATAATCTCAGGGCAGTAGCCTTGAAGGGACTTAAACTACACTTCAGGGTCACCTAGTTCCATGAGGCATAGCCACTCTCAGGTGGGATCTAGCATTCAGCTAGCCTCCGACAGCCTCCTAGCAACACGATCACTTCAACTACCTAGAAGACATGCTCTACTAAGTGGTATAACAAATATGGAGATTATCAAATGCAATACAAATGTCAAAAAGTGCCTCAAGTAGTTGGAGTTGAGGACACGAGATTCCTAGCTATAGTAACGCAGTGATGAAACTCCATCGCTCTAAGTGGACACTAACCATACTTGTAAGCAACCAACACCCTTGCTAATGTGACTTGATCACATTTGCAAGTTTTCCATGGCCCTAAGAACCTTTCAATTGCACCTGCAACATAAAAAACACAAGTCGAAAATCCTTTGTTGGTGGAGCTGCCTATGTGCCATGAAAACAATTCGAAGACATGACCCTTGAGGAGTTGGAGAAAGAGACTAGAAAAATGTCATAGATCAAGGAAAGCAAAAAGAATGCCTTTACTCCCAAAACGACCTGAGTGGCCATCAAGAAACCCTAGCTTAAATGATCATTGATGAGCCACTCAAGTTCAAACTTTATGATGGACAACTAACCTATATGAGCACCTTAGAGGGTACAAGGATTAGATGCTAGTATTCAGGTTTAATGATTCCATCTTGTAAAGTGTTTCCTAGGGCATTAGAAAAAGCAACAAATAGTTGGTTTCACCGAATGGCTGACGGTTCCATCACATCTTTTAAAGGGCTTTCCATCGTGTTTAGGAATCATTTTACCGTAAGCAGAGCCTTGACAAAGGAAACATCCTCCTTCTTCCTAGTAAAACGAAAAAAGAACGTGTTCTTAAGAGACTATATCACCCTATTCAACGAGCAATCATGGAAGTGGACGACCTTAACCTTAATCTTGTAGTACAAGAAACCATCCACAGAAGCTTGAAAAAATGACCCTTTTCCACTCTCTCGCCAAAAACAAACCTAAAATTCTAGAAAAATTCCTGGAATGGGTTGGCAAGTACATACGATGTAAGGATTTTATAGCTGCTTGAAACAAAATGCAAAAATCCTAAAAGGAATACCTACACAATCAGAAAGCTGAAGGGTTAGCTAATGATTGATTAGGCCCTCTTAGAGAAAAAGAAGGATAGGGATCCCTAGCCAAGAAACTGTAGGGAAAATAGAGGAATTTTGAATCTAGCTTTCTCCCCCTGAGCAAACCATCAGAAGACATCTTCCTAGAAATTAAGAACTCTAGCATCCTACCCGAACCAGCAAAGATACGTGGTGACCTAAGTAAAAGGGACACGAACAGTATTATGATTACCATCAAGATGTGGGTGCAACACTAATGATTGTTATCAACTCAAGATGGCCCTACAAGAAGCCCTCAGGAAAGGATTCCTACAACACTATTTGGTCGATCCAAGCAACACCATCAAAAGACTTAACCAATAAAGAAGGAATGACCATCAACAATACTCCAATGATCACATGGACCAACCCATCGATGACACGACTTGTAGAATTGTCAATACCATTGTTGGACCACACCGAATGGATCTCTTTCGATACTCCAGAAACGATAAAGGAAAAGAAGTGATGGTCATGGTAAAGAGAGAAAAATTAGATATAACTCTCGAGTTTACTGAAGTTAACTTGGACGACATTAAAATCCCCTACCAAGATACCCTTGTCATAAAAGTGAGGATAGTAGGTTTCAACGTGATGAAAGTTTTAGTTGATACGGGGAGTAGTGTGGACATCATTTTCAACCATGCCTTAGACAAGCTCCAAGATGATAGCATCCATAAGAGGCTTAATTGTACAAACACCAGATCTTTGGATTCAACAACTAGTTGATCAAATTTAGAGGAATTGTTACCCTACCAATGAGGTTGGTTGATGGCAAATGTAAGACCCAGAATGAGGTTGAGTTCTTAGTGGTAGACTATTGGTCGCCTTACAACATGATCATAGGCTGACCGACACTCTTTTTATTCTGAATGGTCCATTCACTAACTCATCTAAAGGCGAAATTCCCTACACCAAGCTCTAGCAAGGGATGAGGTATGTCAAATAGATTTGCTCCCAAACCAACCCACCTACGGGAAAACAAACAAAGAAGAAGGGGAGGAGGAACCAATAGAAGCAACTAAAAACATTCTGCTTGGCCATGATCCCTTAATGGTTACAAGAATTGGTTCCGCACTACTGGTTGACATTAAGGGAGAACTAATTGGTTTTCTTCAGTATCATTGTAATGTATTCGCTTGGACACCTACTGATATGCTTAGGATATATCCAGTAGTTATCACTCATAAGCTCAGTATCAACCTAAAGATAAAGCCGATACAGTAGAAGCAATGCCACTTTGCTGTTGTTCAATAGGCTACCATAGAAGAGGAAGTCCTGAAACTTTTGAAAGTTGGATTCTTCTGAGAGGAAAAGTATCCTACATGGCTCGCCAAATGTCATCATGGTGAAAAAAGTTAATGGTAAATGGAGAATGAGTGTCAACTACACTAATTTTAATAAAGCATGCCCAAAGATTGTTTCCCATTACCAAGAATATACCAATTGGTGGATGTTACATCTGGGCACACACTATTAAGCTTCATGGATCTTTTTTTTTTTTTGATATAACTAGATAATGATGGAACCAAAAGGTCAGGTGCGTACATCATTTCTTTCTAACTTTGGCATATATTGCTACAAGGTTATGCCCTTCAACTTAAAAAATGCTAGAGCCACTTACCAAAAGCTGGTCACGATAGTATTCAAAGAACAAATCAGACGGAACATAAAGGTCTATGTGGACGCCATGATTGTCAAAAGCATACGCTTAAAAGACCACCTTAAGGATCTTCGTGAGACCTTTGATATGCTGATAAGATACCAAATGAAATTGAAACCCTAAAAATGCATATTCAAGGCTTCTTTTGGAAAATTCCTTCTGCACATGGTTATAAAGTGGGAAAATGAGGCAAAACCTTGATAAGATCAAGGTTGTTCTTGAACTGATTCATATCTTGAAGCATTGACTAATGCATCGAGTTCTTCGAGATCCTTAAGAACTCGATTATCTTCAAGTGGATCGAAGATTGCAACAAGACTTTTATGGATTGTAACTCCCCTCATCTTGGCTAAACTCATACCAAGAGGAGAACTGTTCTTGTACTTGGCAATGAGCAGCAAAGCTATTTCCTCTGTCTTCGTTCAGGCAGATGGATGTGAGCATAGATCGATCTACCATATCAGCCATGCCTTCTAAAAACCAGAAGAGAAATACTTTAGGGTTGAGAAATTCGCCTTAGCAGTTTTCCTATTAGCAAGGAGGTTCAAGCCTTATTTTGAAGCACATCAAGTGATAGTCTTTACCGACCAACCTCTCCATACCATCCTCCATAAATTAGATGCATCAAGTCGCATGATGAAGCACATAATCGAATTGAGTACATATGATATATGCTTTAAGGCACATGATGTCATAAAAACCTAAATTTTGGCAGATTTCATAGTGGAATATACAAGCCCCTAAAGGAACCCCTTAGAGAAGGTAAACCGGAATGAACCGCACACATTGACGGATCATCAAGGCAAGAAGGCTTTGGGGTAGGACTGATTTTACAAGGCCCTTACAATGTCAAGATATGTTTTGCTGTCAAATTCAACTTTGATGCAAGCAATAATGAAGTAGAATATAAGGCGCACATAACAAGACTAAAGATGGCATGGAGGTTGGGGTTGACAATATAATTATTTATTCAGACTCCAAATTTGTTGCACAATAAGTCAATGGAGAGTATGAGATAAAAGGGGGTGCCATGATCAAGTACATAGAGCTTATCCAGTCATTGATGGCCAACTTTTCTAGTTAGAATATTCACAAAATACCTCGATAAAAAATGCTAAACTAACAGAATCTTCAAATTCTTGGCAGTGAGTCTTCCGAACCACAAGCCAAAAGAAGAAGGGGTTTTTATGGAATACCTACCTCATTGCATCATTAATAAGCATCACCGGGGAGTTTTGGTTGATGAAACAGACCTCCCACCACTTTGTTGGATAGACCTTATAAAGAAATACTTTAGAATGAGGTTCTACTGATTAATAAAAAAGAGGCTAAGAAACTTACGTATCAAGCTACCAACCACACATCGTTGAATGACATCTTGTTTTGAAGAGGCCATAATATGCCTCTTCTCCGATGCCTTCTACCAAAAGAGGCCCAAGCTGTCTTAGAGGACCTACATTTAGGAGAGTGTGGCAACCATGTTGCCAGACAAACACTGTATGTAAAAGCATTGTGACTCGGCTACTATTGGACGACTATGAGAAAGGATGCAACAGAGACCGTGAAGAAATGCCCTTGATGCCAAAAGCATGCACTTTTAGCCCATGTACCTAGTAACTATCTCTGATTGCTTAGAGTCCATGACAATTTGCCCAATGGAGAATTGACATACTTGGTCCCTTCCCTAAAACCTTTGGACAAAAATAGTTCATCATCGATATGGTTGACTATTTTACTAAATGGATAGAGGCAAAAGTGGTAGCCCATATCATGGAATGGGCAACAGAAGCTTTTGTAGCCAACTACATCATATGCCGCTTCAGGGTGCCATAAGTCATAATCACTAACAATAGAACCCAGTTCGATAATGATCAATTCAAAGGGCTTTACCTGTATTGCCACATCACAATTTGATATACATCCATCTCATTCCTAGACCAATGGAAGTGGAGGCAGTGAACTGCACCATTGCTGAAAGCCTAAAAAATATAGTTCACCGGGACCATATTGATTAGGCGGATCGACTACCCAACATACTTTGGGGATACAAGACTATGTGGTCAACTGTATGTGTGCATTTTAAAACAGTAAACATGAAATTGAAGTATTTCAAAAATTTATATAAGTTGCTAATAAGTTCTATTCAACTTCATTTGCAATTGCCAACATAGGAAACTGTATCTGCCGAAGTAGCATAAAATATTTTAGGTCGTATTCTTTGGGATTATTGGCATTTATTATACTTACGTTTTATATTATCTAGCCAAACAAAAATTAACAAAACATAGCAAAAAAAGAAGCTAAACTAGGGTTAAGGCTAAGAGATGTGTACATGTTTTTAGGGTAACATTTAGAATATAAGTTTGTAAATGCAAGAAACGACTTAGGATTTGTTTTACCAATTCCTTATCATGTGATCTCTTAATCAAACTCAAAGAGTTGTTTGTTGAGAATATTTGCACTGTCGGATTCACTAAGGTAAGCTAAAGTTTCTCTCAAGGTCAGAAACTTTAGATCTAGATTAGATCACTAGAACCTCTTTACAAGCTATCAACAATCTAGATCCGCATAAAGATTAATAAACTTTTGTTTAAGAACCCATTTAAAAAATTTAAAAACAAGTGACATAAAGTTCCTCCATCTCTCTCTTGAGATGATTATGAGCAACTTCATTAGTAGCTTAGATCTATTCAAAAGAATGACCCCTTGATCTACTCAATTGAAGTTAGACATGCAAACATGGATCTAAAAGGTGCACCACGCATTTAAACCCATGAAGTTAAGTTTGAGCAACTAAATATAAATATCTAGTCAATATTCAATTAAAACTCATTTTGAAATCACATGAATCAGGTTGTTGATTCACAAACCCTAAATTAAGATGATTATTTCTCCATAGATGTAAATATAAAACATAGATTCAAGAGAAATAATATGAAAATATGAATGAATATTGTAGATAGGCACAAACGGGTCTTACAAAACAAACTTCGGTTTAAAATAAAATTACCTAGAAAAACTTGAATTCCTTGTAAAATAAAAAGGTTTTCTCCCACTAAGAATTCGCTCCCTACTCTATTCTAGGTTAGTAGAATTCGTTACATATGGTACACTATCTACTAGACATCCTGCACATTTATTTATAGGCTATAGACACAGAAATCATGAAGATTTTATTTGATGACATGGCAGATTCTTTATAATGGAATTCGTCCTTATATTCATGTGCACAAGTGAGCCAACTCATTCATGATAAGGTCACTTTTCATGGGTATGATTGTGGCCACGATCTTAGTTGTGAGTTCTTTGTAAAATTTGATTTTGGGCTTAGCTTTAACTGTGGGTGTAATGATGGGCTCAACTTTAGGTATGGTTGTAGGCACAATCTAGAGTCTTCTTGGGGCACAGTTGTGTCATTATGAACCACAGCTCCAGTTAAGAGCTTGGTTTTGGCATGATTGGGAATTTTGCTTGTTTTTCATTGTCTTTTGCCCTCGGTTGGGGTCTTTGGTAGCCGTGATGGAGCCTATCTTCACTTATTCATATTGTTTTGCTGTAAATTTGATCGTAAACACTTTATTTCTTCTTTTCTTGATCCAGGAGCTACAAAAATAACATTAAAACCATAAAAGCATAAAATTCATAAGAATTTATCTAAAAATGGGTCAAATCAAGCATAAATTCCTATGGATGGAATAGAGTATAATAGACTTATCATCGCGCATTGAAGGACCACCAATGAAACACGATATTGGTTAGCATTTGGCACTGAAGCGGTACACTTAGTCTAATTGGAATTTCCAACTCACAAGACATAGGAGTTCCAATTAGAGGTCAACCAAATAGCACCGAAGGCTAACCTACACAATAGAAGAGCTTTGAGATCAAGCTTAGCCAAGGCTCATGGTTTACTAGCTTAGGGTCATCGACTATGATAAAAAGTCAATCACAAGGAATTCAGCCTCGACGACTTGGTATGTTGAAAACTAGCCAACATGGGTGCTAAGGAAAGATAAGTAAAACTAGCCCCTACTTATGATGATCTTGTCTGTTTCATCGAAAACTTTGGTAATGGTGCATACTGGTTGGAATGGCTTGATAGATAACCAACCCTAGAACATGGAATGCCGATAGCTTAAGGAAATATTTTATTTAGAGATGTTTTTATCATAATTTTTCCACTACCTTTTTTCAAAATCATTTTAAAAAATGATGAATTTTGAATTATTCCTAAAAACTTAACTCCTTAGCTACACTTAGGCCTCAAGGATTGAATGAATAAGTTACTTATGCTTAGCACCCCTATTCTAGAAACTTAACTCCCCAACAAAGCTCGGGCCTCAGTGATTGAACGATTGGGTTGCTTACGCTCAGCATCAGTGTTCTAAAAACTTATTTCTAGTGAGGCTTAGGCCTTAGGAACCAAATGATCGGGTTGCTTGCGCTCGGTACCCAAATCCTAAAAACTTAACTCCCTAGTGAGGCTCAGGCCTTAGGGATGAACGACCCGACTTCTTATGCTCAGTACCAATATCCTAAAAATTAACTCCCTAGCGAGGCTCATGACCCGAAGATTGATCAACATAGATGTTAACAAACAAGTTGTTAAAAAAAGAGACATAAGGCAAATGAATTTCAAGACTCATCTATTAATCAAGAAAGATACAATAGTTTTGACTAGCTTCGCAACCAAGATAGTTTAAAATGGCATTTCGACCGAATACTACAAATTGGTACATGTTCCTTACAGTAAAAACTCTTGGTCAATACAACCTCTTGAATCTCGATCGTGAACAACATGGACATCCTAAGTAGAGGCAGTTTGACTGAAATAGGATGATTAGGGAGTTGTTAATTGTTGAGTCTTTACAAGTATAAGGAGCAAACTAACTGTCCCTGCTTTGCTAACTCCATCCCTATCATCCAAGACCTAATATTACCAAGATCATGAAGCACACCCGAATCATTGAGCTGTACCAAGCATTCCAGGCAAAGGAAGCCTAAACAAACTAGATGATCAAGGAAATGTTAACATCCAAGCCTTTATGAGAACAAGGAGCAACTCAATCATTACTCCCTTGCCAACTCCATCCCAGTCATCCAAATTCTCCCAACATTTGAGTGTAAGACAGGAACCCATCCAATTCTCCCTTAGACTCTACTTTGAAGAGCCAAAAGAGGAAGAATTAAAGCCCATGGAGGGATAACGAACTACCAGCCTAGTTTAAGCACAAACACTCTTCCTTGTCGTCAAGGGTTCCATATAATTGGAAATAACGACACCGGTTGCCCCCGTTACACTCCATAGTGCAAGAGAAAGATCTTGCCCCATGGACAGGCAAGGTTTACTTTAAACAAAAATCCCTTAGGAAAGCTTTTGAATCATCCAGAAAGGAAATGGAGGAACATGACACTAAGGGCCTATTCTTTCCAACTATACTTGAAGTCGAAACTCCGTAAGAAGAACTTGCAAAGCTAGAAAACACCTACTATTGAAAGAAAGTTTTGCAAATAAAGCAATTACATAGAATTTTTTATGACAAGGTGGAGAAGGGAACCCACTATTTATAGGCTAAAACTCAAAGAGATAATGATGGAAAGACCTCACAATATCTTGAGAATGTCAACTGATGCTCAACATAGCCATTCGGTTGAAGCGATTGCAATCTAATAATCCATAAAGAATAATCATTAATATAGATATGGCGTAAATTTCAGGATAATGATGCATGAAGGTAGCAACAAGGTAAAGGTCATATCAAAAGACAAGATACGAGAAACAAATGAAAAAGTATAGAGTAACAATAAAAAAAATGGAATATATATTTGTTAAAAGGAGGGCCATTACATCAGATGGTCAGCATATCGACCAAAAAGAAAGAATGGGCATTTGGGCATGTTTTGCAGACCGAACTTTAATTACATATTTTCTTTTCTAAATTTTTATCCAAACATGGTCTCAAAAAGGAAAGCATACCATTAGAGTAGCATAGTAGAAAGATCTGGATCGTATTCCACTGGAAAGTTGGCGATTACTTCTACTCACTCTTTTACTTTTAACTAGCCTATGAAAATAGGGGGATTTTACCTACTAAGAATCTACACTAAACCTAAATTAACAAGTTTCACAGCAAGAAAAAAAGATATGTCAATTCATAAGGTCCTTAGGTTATGCTTCACCTTAGGTCTATTTATTTAACTCAAGAAATTCCCTGTAAATGTTGTGTTGAATTCTTGAATTGTGAAATTCACTAGAGTATGTTAATCTCTTCTTAAGCTATTAATAGACTAAATCTGCATTAAATTCAAAAATCCTTTGATTAAAAACTATTTTAATGAATTTAAAATCAAGTCATAGAAGATTTTACCACTTTATCTCTAAACAGTTATGAGCAGCCTTTGTAATAGCCTCAATCTATTCATTAAATTGACCTCTCGATCTATTTTAACAAAATTAGACATGAACCCATATCATGCATTATACAAATTCAAGATCTGTTAAGCTTAAGCTATCGAATTCCATAAATCAATACTGGTTCAAATTAAGCACGATAGAGTTACATGAAATAATTATGAGGATCCATAAACCTAAGCTAAATCAATTACTCCTCTATAGATGTAACAGTACAAATTAGTAGTTTAGAGAAGTAATTGTAATGAGATAGAACAATGAAATCGTAATCCTTAGTGAATTGAAATAATGAAGTCCAAAAGTTGTCGTGAAACCTCAAAAAATCTGTAGAAATCTACAAAATCCTCTCTAAATTCGCTGTCTATATAAAAGGAATGTTTTATGATATTTTTAACCTATTTCGTACTCCTTGTGTTGTTCTCTCTCTAGGATTTCATGAAAAGCGAGTTTTATATTACAAAAGAAGCTGATGTGGCGTATTTGTTATAATGAACTTTGTACAAAAATTCATGGGATTGACATGGCTATGTGTGCTTGATAGAGGTCAAATTTTAGGTTGAATCATGACCATGATCTTGGTCATGATTGAAGCTGTATCCATGAATGATAAGGTGCAATTCTCTAAGTTTAAATCATGAAGCAATCATGGGCATGGTTGAGGCGCGGTTGGTTCTGGAATTTCATGTTCTTGTTCTTTTTGCTTTAATTCTTGATCAAATCACTTTGATTCCTTCTTTTAAGCACATAGGAGCTGAAAACATATTATGCAATAAAAGCACAATTTATGGGAATTTTATCAGATATTTAATTATAATGGGTACAAATCCCTATGATTAGAATAGAGAAACATAACTTATCAGGCACTTAAACCAAAAGGAAAATGAAAGGACAAACATCATCACTCCTTTGCTAGCCCCTCATTCAGTTTCTCCACAAACCAATCAATTTAGGAAGCAGGTAACCCTTTGCTCGCCACTCCACTTGCCGGACCAGTTGGAGGAGCCCTTGCATCGGATAAGCTTAACCCCTTGTAGCCTTCGACAAGAAGGGCTTTCCCATCCTTGGGCTAATCAACCCAATTTATGGATGTAGCGCTTAGGACCGATTCGAATGGTGGATCCCTGTCAAAGTTTGCTCCCCCTCACAAACCTCATCATCTTCCTCTTCAGCATCTTTGTCCTCCTCTAACACCATGGCCCTAACTGGGAAATAGTAATGGAAGTTAACCTACGGAACTGTGCTATAGGAAGAATGACCATGGATATACTAGATAATCTCGTTGATCACTTCGCGCTCAATTTTTAATCTTCTCTTTGCCCATATCCTATTGCCAAAATAATCATCAAGGGCAGAGCTCAGTTGACCATCACTAAGGGTAACAACTTCAGCTTTAAGAGCTTTAATGTGCTCACTTAATTTGACATCTTCTCTCTAAGCCTTACCTAAGTCTTCATAAGACTTCTCCAGGTCTAGCTTGGCCTTAACGACTGAAGCTTGGAACTCATCCCTTTGCAACATGAATTGTGTCTCATGTGAATGACAACTAGATAGACTTTTTGCCAATTCCCTTTGGCTATCCTCCAACAATTGTTGTAGCCCATTATTCTTAGAACGAAGCTCTTGATTATCCTTACGGAGGTTATACCTCTCCTCATCAAGTAGTCGAATCTCATTCTGAGTGGCGACTCAAGACTTTTTAGCTCGAATTGCAAATTCTTGGTTTTTTCTATATTATGGTAAAATTGACTCATAGCAAGAGCTAGACCTACCTCCTTCAAATGCCTATTTTGATCAAAATGCTTCGACTGTAAACGATCGATCCCTAGTCGAAAAAGCCTACTGTACAACATCTCTGCAATGCTCTTAGCAATTCTCTTTATACAGATAAGAATGTAAACGGGAAATAAAGAGAGGACAAAAAATAAATTCGTATTGAGGACACTTACATAAGCAAAATACCTTAATTGATTGTCCCCTTCCGACGGGATACCTAAGGAAAATAAATGATGACTTTCACGCACTAACTCAACTTTCCTAATTAGCTTGTTTTAGACAACGGTTAGAGGAAGGGCAATAATCGGCTCAGACATTCCCTTACCCTCAACAGGCATAGGAACATATTCTTCATGGTGGCTAGAATCGATCTCCACCAAATCATCTGAATGATGACCAATACCTAGAAGATTCATCACTCCTATAGCTACACCAGCAACCCTATAATCATCTCTTCCAACAAAAGGAGACCTTCTACTAGTAAGAGGAACAACATAAAGCATAACATCATCTTGACGAGGCCTTGCAAGGGTTTGGGACAATCTAAGTCCCCCAGCCCAGTGCTTCCTCTCTTGGAACCTAAAGACGCCAAGGGCACCTTCCCTTTTTGGGTCGCAAATCCTCAGTAGCTGAACAGCTATTGTCACGCCCCAAGGGGTACGCTAAACATGGCAGTTGGTCGTACACAATACTAAAACCGATGAATGACTACCTCAGTCATGCAAAGGCTTCCATATCATGTACAAGGCGTACATCACAACCAAGGGAACGCATCGGAGTAGCGCAATTTATATTGATAATAAATAAGTAACAAGGTAAAGAGAATATATCATAAAATATAAACATATCAAGTTACAATTCTTAGGGGTATATCTCTCTATTGACTTCAAATAAATATACATCTTGGAATCAACATAACACTAATCATATAAGTCATTACATATAAAAAACCTTACAAAATTACTTCATCTTATGTTCCCATTTCTTTCATAGAAGCTTAACATCCTTCCATAACTTCCTTAATGTCATGATCCTAATTTAAGCCACGGGTATATCTGTTTCAACAAAATCTATAGGGGTATAAGCTACAATTAGCTTAGTGAGATATTCCTTTTCATTCGCTCCATATTTTCAAACAAGTTCATTTAGATTTTCACACATATGCTATGCATATGATGCAACAATCACGTGATTACGCAAATATATATAGTTATCCGGAAACCATATATAGAACGGATTTACCCCTCTGTATCAAATGTTAAGGAATCGGGGTTGAAGATCCTTGATCTTCTATTGCTAGTCCCCAAGTCCTCACCCACAGCGTTCGATTGGCTTGGCTCCAAACCTAGAGTCGCTTTTCCCGAGCGATTTGGATTCTCCAGGAAGGAACATGGCACGTGTACCGCACGATCACACCAATCCAACTCGACGCGTAGGAGTAGCAGCCTTCCGAAAGAGATGTGACTCGATGGATGCTATGCGTAAGTGTTTCATTTTTCTTAAGCCAAACCTTATTAAGTTTTATTAGGGAGTAATCAATCAATTTAGCAATTAATAAGCAGTCATAGTAAGTAAACAAAATTATTTAAATAAGCAGTTTGAAGTTGCGATATTCTTAATTCTCATTTCACGCATAAACATAGAACCACATATATACTCATAACCATGAAATCCCAAATATATATCCATTTTCATCTTCTCTTATACTAATGCTACTACTTTAGAAGCACAAGCAAGGTAACGAATTTAAGACGAATAACTCACTCGTCCATTTTGCAATCTTCTTAGTCGTAGTAATCCTCGGGAAGGGTAATCTCGTATCTTTCATCACCTAGACAAAAGAAATACCTGGGATAAGTATTTCATTGAAATTCTACTTGAACTTTCTAATTCTATTTCACTATGTCCGTCAAATTCATATAGAATGAAATTCCAATTTAAAATAGCCATAACTTGCTCATTTTAACTCGGAGTTTCGCATATAATATATCGTTTTCTACCTATTCGAAAAGATATATCCATTCTAAGGTTATCTTTGGCATATAAGGTCATTTGGTTTCGAAAACATTGGGTACAGATTTAAAACGAATTTTTCTAAACTTTTGCAAATCCATTTTCTAACTCAACTTCATTAAAAAATCCTTTAGTAGAAATATAGATATATTATATATATATATGTATATAATTGATAAATCCTTTGAGTATACAGATAAGCTCACTTTATATGCAAAATTTCTAATAGTAGTGTCTCAACAATTCATTTTGAGTTGTTAAAACTTTAACTTTGACAATTTCTTGTCAAGTCTTTTGAAGAAACTTTATATTTTCATGGGTTATTATAAATGGGTATTATTATTTTATTTTCTTCATTCCTTTTCTAAAAACAAGTAAATTTTTCTTTAACCCTTAGTCTTGCATAAATTTTACTGCTAGTGATAAAAGATCAAACTTATCAAAAATGTATTAAGTTGTTGAAAACCTTTTTATGAATTTGTATTTGGAATGGTTTTAGAGATTGGTCTTGTCTTCTTATATTTATTATATAAGGTTTTGTTTTTTAAAACTTGTTCTTTTATTTCTTTTGGAAAGAATCCTTTTATTGATAAAATCCTTTGTTTTTAATCTTACCCTATTCATATTCTTTGATAATAAGTTTTCTTCTTTAGAAGCTTGAAAATCATTATTTTCCTAAGTGGGTTTATAATTTTATTGATTGAATTCATCTTAACTTTGAAAACTAGTTTGTTTTTTAGTTTTGTTATGGAGTTAAAAAGAGTTTAAATTTTAAGCTTTTTGTAAAAACTTTTAATATTAGCAAATTATTTTACTAAAACTTAGGTTACTATAATATACAAAGAAAATATTTATTTCTTATGTTTCCTTAGTAAACTATCTTTGTTATTTAAGAAAATGTTGAGAAAACTCTATTTCTATGTTGTTGATAATAACTCCATTATTTTGTGATAAATTACATAATAGAAAATTTAGTTTTAAGTTTTTTTAATAAAGTAAAATTCTACTTTTAAATTAGTTGAGACAATATCATTAAGTATTATGAGCATATAAAATAATGAGAACATAAGAAGATTTTAGAAACAAATAATAAGCAAGAAAATAAAATATCAAGTATTGGGAACCTTAGCTTCATCAAGGTATCCCGATCAAGTATTGGGAGCCTTAGCTTCATCAAGGCATCCCGAAACTAAGAATGGATTAGTCCCAAAAGATTAAAGAAAATAAATAAAAGATTGTTTTGACTTGATATGGACAAGTCTAAGACTAGAAAGACTAGTCTTAAAGAAATAGCATGAAATAAATTGCAAAGCATGAAACAAATAAATAACAAGTGAGCTTATATGCTCTAAAGATTATATATGTATGCATAAATATATTTAGTTAGATATGAATAATAAAATCAATATAACAACATAATAAAATAGGAATTTATGTGCAAGAACAAAACATGAACATGTTGTTGCTTTTACTACTCATATGAGTTTCAAAACAACACCATAGTCATGTTAAGTTACATGACATGGGTAAATAAATGGTTGGAAGAAGTTTACCTAAAGTGTTTATGTGGTATGAAGATGGTAGATGAAAGGGATATTATGTGAGTAGTGATATGTGGTAGATGTTTAGGTATAAGGAATGATTTTTGTGAGGAATTGGTTTAAGAGAGTTTTGGTAGAGAGAATTCTTGAAGAGAGGATTTGTGGAGAGATTTTGAGAGAGTTTTGGTAGTGAAATGAATTGTAGGAAGAAGGGGGTATTTATAGAATTTTGAAGTGAAAATTGGATGTAATTAAATTAATTGAAAAAGAAAATAAATGAGAAGGAAGAGAGAGGGGGAGTGGACGACAATTGAGGGAGGGAGAGAGAAAATTTGATTAAAAATCAATTTTAGAAGAAAAGTGTAAGAAAAAGTTTGATAATATGTGGTGTAGAATTTTTATTAGAAAAGAAAATTATAAGAAATAAATATGTAGGTATACGAATAGGTAGTAAGAAAAAGTAGAGATAGAGGAATAGTAATGAATAGTAGAAAGTACTATGAATAATAAACTAGACAATTAAAGTACCGGTAATAATAAAAATACGCATAATAATGCGATATCTGTAATTTTTAGCTACCGAAAAATTCTAAATTGATATTTTTGAAAACCTTATATTTTTATGAATCTATTGGTATTAACAGAATATTTTTTCCATTCGGTGTACCAGGGCACGGTTTTTGAAAACTGATCCCGTTCGGATCTAAAGGATACTAGAATTTTTCGAATCTGATATTTTTTAGCTTACCTATATCATTACGAACTATTATCAACAATTATTTTCATTTCGTTTTCTAGGGTTTAAGAGCACGGGATTGTCATCTTAAACACTAGGGTTTGTTGTAAGCTTTATTGACTTTTAAGGTTTCGGTTTGTCTTCCGGTTTTGTCGAGTTATTCGCAAGATCATATGATTTTTCAAGTTTTGATCATTTTATTTTTTATCTTGATATCTATGGTTTTATTATTTTATTTGTGATTATTTAATAGTTTTAATTCTCGAGATCGTTTAATCGAGTCTAGAGTTATAAGTTGACTCAGTTTGACTTTTGGTGAAAATTGAAATTTCTGATTCTAAAATTCACTGAAGAATTTAGGATCTTATCATTCGTTGTTGAGCGTTATTTGGATATATCGTTTGCGTTTTAGGAATTGGGTAGATAATTTGATTGGCGTACGAATGTTGATTCAATCGATAGTTGGATCTTATATTTTGCTTCAAGGGTTCTTGTTTTCTCAAAACTAAGAAGTTTTGACTTGATTTATAATTTGGTTTTAACTTGAGTCGATTTTTAGGGTTTCGATTCAGGTGTTTGACTCTTAGGATTATTTTCTAAGAATTATGAAAATTTTCGGAGGTTTACAGCTATCCTATAAATCCTGTCTTCCAAACAGTTTCTTCCTCCCTTTTCCCCTAGACAAGCTAAGATTAAAGAACTGACTAATATCTCTAGCTCCCCCTTTCCAACATCACTTGCAAAAGAAAAAAGATCAGATCGAATGAAATAATGTAATGACGAGCAAACTCATGGCCATTTCTTCTTCAAGCAACACTCCTTAACAAAAAGATAATCCCAATTGCTTGAAAATCATGCTCAAATCATGCCTCGAGCATCCTTTTCTCTCTTTCTAAAGAATGCTTACGATATGAAACGAGGCACCAACTCCACGTTGAATCTCACAAGCTCCTTAGCATTAAAGAGATAGACATTGACCAAGTGGCACAATACCATAAAAGACTTGATCTCTGCAAAATTCTCCTAATTGTTAATAAGCAATGCACATGGAGGAAGATTCGGAGGCATATTCACCCAATGGGTCGTAAACGAAACCTCCTTCTCCATCTCCATGATGATGAATTTGCCCTTCCAATCTTTCATGCTTGAATCCAACCTAATGAAAAAAGATAGCTATTTTCTCTACAGTTGCAGTCGTTCATTATTTGGATATTTAACCATGAAGCAATGTTGAAGCAATTACGGAGAAGGTCTCCGACATAGGCTTATACATAAAACCTCGAAAGCAATTTGTAACCTCCATGGATTCGACATTAATCAAGCTAGACTCTAGTTAAAATGGTTCAAAACTTCCTCTGAAAAAAGTGCAACAGAAAACACAAGCCAAAGGCTAAACACCTAATATAAACACAAAACTTGGACCCATAGACTAGGTTACTTGATCACTCGGCCTTGAAAGAGTAATGGTATAATTAGTAGGCACCTTAGTAAAGTAATGATCCCATAGAAGCCTCACTATTAAAATTACTGGGCCCATTACCGATACCCAAGTCAGAGTGGAATCAAACATGTCCCTGGGATCTCTCGTGTCCACTTTAGCCACCTCATAAAAGTCTCTACCACAGGAACCCGTCATTGCAAATAACTGGGCACAATCATAAAGAGGGGTAGAATAATTATTTATGGCAAGGCTATATATCCTCGCCCTACTTTCCATGACTTCCTGGGCCTAGTAGGATTAATCTAAAGCTATCTAGCCACGTGTGCACCAGTATTATGAGAGCCGTATTTTAAGTCAAGTGTACAAGACACTATTTATTTATCAATATCTATTATATAAATGATAGATTATATTACTGGATTTCAACTATGGAATCTGATTGTTAACTCTCTACCAAGACCGTAGAGAATCAGTATCCCCTACCAAATAAAGAAATTGAGTTCTAACTTATAAAATATAAAGTCTCATTTGTTTATACAAATTATAAATTTTACATTCTAAGTTCAGTACCACTTATATATCTAACAGTACTATAGTTTGATGGAGAAGTACTCTTCACACATCCCTATCCCAGTCCCAATTAGTGTTAACCTGCACATATACTATTAAGGAGTGAGCAAAACCACAAGCTTAGTGAGTTCATCCCTCACTACTACTAATCACACAAGTTATCAAACATTAATTATATATTCATGCAAATCTATCTACACACAATATGAATGCCTACGTGATGAATGTAAGCAACACATCTATGAGAGTCCGGATCCATAGACGATGTAGATTTACCTGTCTACATTTCAGTTGTCTCCCATACTTACCCGCAGGGGACACCTCGCCTTACTCGCACGAGGCTGTCTGGTGGTAGCATCCATTTAGACTTACCTAATGCTTAAACGCCATTGGTAACAGCAAATATTCCCCAACGTTTTCATGTGATCTACGCTGGTTAATATTTAAATATGTATAACACCAATTAATGGCGAATTTCACTAACCATCACCAAGTTATGGTGAATCAGGCAAGTAGACCCCGACTTAGATAACATCTACTGCCAATACAATCCATCACCTAATGAGGGTGAATCAGGTAGATAGATCCCAACTCAGGTAACATCTATCGCCATGTGACTAGTGGACCCCGACTCAGGCAACATCCACAGTCACAACAATACTCAGATATAGCCCTAGTTTATCTCATAAACTCCTTTAGTAAAAATTCTTCCTTTTCGAAGGATATAAAAGCAACCTGGAATATTTCAAGTCAGATTTCCTTAAAAATACATTTCAAAATTCTTTTGATTTCAAATTCGGGACATTTCCTACAAGGGGGTCAAGCACATGTGATGAGTATATCCAATTAGTTTAGTTGAATTATTATCTTTATCCATTTATTCAAGTGATCATTCAGATGATAGCACTCACATTAATCAGTCATTCCACATACAAGCAATACAATCAACATAACAACAAGCAGTAGTAATCACAAGCAAATAGTAGATCATCATAATTCCCCCACCTATGGTCCTCGCTAAATTATTGTATAAGCTATTGGATATCCGAGAATTGATCTATTTTTCCTATGAAAATGAAATAACAGATTTTATTATTCAATCAATCTATTCTTTTATTAGTTCGAAAAATAAGATATTTGAAACAACATATTCACCCTATTAATTATAGTATAACTTATATTATAAGTTACATTAATTCTAATTTAGACGTATTTTAGAAATTACGTACTTCTTTCTTTCTATGGTTTTACCTAGTATATTAATCTAAGCCGAATTGATTGGAACTAATCACCTAATTCAATTATTAAATCCACTTTAATTAGCTTAATCACCCTAATATGATTTCACTTAGTAAAATAATTCATTTAAGATATATTAGTTTTATTTATATTATTTACACTTCAGTGTTACTTATTAAGACAAAATAATGTAAATAACGCAATTAAACTTCTATGATTGTCTAAATGTTCTATCTTGACATTTAGTTTTATTTCTGTTACTTTTATTGGTTCTTTTTATGTTTTTATGGTAAAAATATTTACTACTTATTATTTATTTTTATCTTGTTTCTCTTGATCTTATTTGATATTAGATATTTTTGTTGAGTAGTCATAGGATTCATTCTCAATAAACTAATATTTTTATTACTGTTATTATCAATTTTAGACTGTTCTTTAATTTATAGTAACTAATATTTATTTTCTATCATTTTTCTTATTATGTTCCTCTTATTCTACTTTATGTAATTATCTTGTTATTTTTGAAATCACATCGTTCATAATTTTAACTTATTAAATTTTTCCATTCTTATATATCTATCCTAGATAATTATTTAGAATATTTATAATTCATTTTTATTTGTACAATATATTAATATTAGCAATAATATTGTAAGTGATATTTTCCAATAATTTTAGGACTTGCTAAATTACATTTATTACATTTTATCATTCCCTTTTTGAGTATTGTATTTATTTCTTATTTATATATTATTCTTCTTCATTGCATATATATATACATATATGTATTTAAATATATAATATATACTGATTTGGATGAACAAGCTTGATTTGGGAAATTTTGCATGTACGTAGGCAACAAATGCCGCGGCGTTGTGGCGTACATTGCCGGCTTTAAATTCCAAAGGCCATCGTTTGTATAAAATTTTTGTGTTTTAAAATTTATGTGGCCTCTGTTCCAGACTACATCGCTTTTATACCGCCGGCCTACCCCTGTAAGCCGCCGGCATTGGGGTATAGGCTGCCGGCGTAGGAACGGTGTTGGCAATGTTCATCATCTTCCTCATTTTTTCTCTATTTCGAACTTACTTGTCTTAATTCATTTATATATTATAATTGTGCTTAAACTCTTTCTAAGTGTTTTTTTCATACTTTATATATAAATATATCATAGTGATATATCAATACATATAACATCCTATATTCATCCTATTTTATGATTTTCTAGCTTCTACATATCATAATGTATAAATAAAATTTTAAGGTCGGATTTACCTTGTTTGAGTAAATTAGAAGTGCTACACTCCCCCTCATGTGTTAGATTCAAACCTAGAGTGAGCAATAACATTGTTTAAGATAGAATTCTAACATATAACTAATTAAAAACCAATTTACATTTACCTTTCCTTTGTTCCTTTCCTTGTATTAAGTTGCTTGAACTATGTAATGGAGTTGTATTTGTTGTGTATTTTGTGGAGTTTTGTTGGATGAATTTAGTTGATTTGTTGGCTGATGATTTGGTATAACTTAAGAGTTTTGGCTTGTTATTCATTAGTAGTCTTATATACATATATAGATGAAGGAGAGTGGCAACTGCAACTTGAGTCTTCAAGGGAACTCTCTATCGAATTTGGCTTGTTTGAATGCACCACAATTTGCATTAAATGACTTGCTAATTTGGATTATAGCTATTGGTTGTTCTTTATTTCCTTTGACCTTTTGTGTTGCTTAAACAACTTGTTTTTGGCTGGGGAAATTAGAGAAGTTTTCAACCATGCATTTGCACCAAATTCGGCTGCAATTTGCCTAAAATGAAGGGAAATTTTATTTAATTAATTGGTTAAATTAGTTTTAGGATAGTTTATTAAGCTAATCAGGTACAAATATGTCGTTTATTTTGAGAGTTTGATTCGTTGTTTGCGTATAGGAGAGCTCCAGAATTTTGAGAAGATAAAAGAACGTAAAAATGAAAATAAGAAAAATGCAAAAAGATGGGGTATATAGAAATACAAAAATAAAGAGAAGATGATGAATTTATAACCAACAACTGTGTAAGGAGTAGGCAAAAGTATGAGCTAGTGCAAAAAGTTAATTTTGTGGGTCCAAGTGACATGTATATAAATACTGATTCGATAATATTTTTAGATGAAAATTTTCATATTATCGTTATTAAATATTCCGAACACTAGGGTATACATAATTTCTATTAAAGATATAAATACGTGTGTTAATTTTTACACTTTTGTTGAAATTTTGTTACGTACAGGGAAGTTCCAAAATTGAGAATGAACAAGAATGTGAAAAGTAATAAAAAAAATGTAAGGGAGTTAGGATGAATAGAAATACAAAAACAAAAAGAAAATGATAAATTTATAATTAACAACTATGTAAGGAGTAGGCAAAAATATGAACTAGTGCAAAAAGTTAATTTTGTGCATATAAATGACACGTATGATAAATACTGATTTGATAATATTTTTGGATAAAAATTTACATATTGTCGATATTAAATATTCTGAATACTATAGTATACATAGAATCTTTAGTTTAAGGCCTTTACTTTTCAGTTTTTATATCTGCTATCGTAAATTATATTTTATCTATTTGAAAGTTTTGTTTGGTCGTATTTTGATAAATTAATAATTATATTGCCCTTAATTCGACTTTATTATAAATTTATGAGGTTTGAAATTACATATGAATTCATTTCTATTCATAGATTTATTCTAGAGTTTTTACTAGATTAGAAATCTAATATTTATTTTATATTTGCTACTTGGTTTTTTTTATTAATTTATAAGTTACTAAGTTATATCAGAATTTTAGTTTTTTTATAGACTCGGAATTATTTAATTTAAAGGTATTGCCATATTTCGAATATTAAAACTTAGGTTCTTAAATATTAAATAATTTTTCTTTATTCTTTATTTCGAACATATGAATTTTTAAAGTCTTAGTAATAAAGATTCTTTATTCTAATTTGTTTATACTTAAAATTTAAATCGTGAAAAATTTGGAGTGATTTCTAATATTTTTATTATAGTTCTTTTGTGATTCTATATTTTATTTATAATATTTATTATAATCGGGTTATGTAAAATCAAGGGGATTACAGTTTCCCTCATGAGAAGCCTTGTTGATAGCATGAGACGAATTACAACTCTCACTAGCCATTGTCGAAAATGTCAAATATGATCATCGGGGGAAGTAAAAAAAATGTAAAGGATGAAATTGATTGCCTTAAGGATATTTA